>JABUOV010000141.1:92500-100717 GCA_025617405.1 Perca schrenkii | reverse complement strand
CAGTGGCTAGAAATGGTGATAGGTGTAAACCAAGCCCTGGGTATCCTGCTCTGCCTTTGAGAAAATGAAAGCTCACATGGACCAATCAGGAATCTTCTCCTTATGAGGTCATAAGGAGCAAGGTTACCTCCCCTTTCTCTGCTTTGCCCGCCCATGAGAAAGAGAGAGACATCATGGCTTGCAAACAAGCAAAGCATGGCAGTTTGTCAAGGCCAGACCCCCACCCTCCACCTTGCCCCCCCTCTCCTCCTCAATAGCTTCAGACACAGAAATGGCACATCCTAAGGAAAGATCATTGTGGGACTGGCTCTAGTGGCTGTAATTCTGCACCAAGGCTGAATTATGGGAAAGAGACTTCAGTACAGTGTTAGGGGACCACTCAGGCCTATAGAAAAGCATCCCAAAAGCAGTATGCATAGTTTTAATGAATGTCATGTCACATTTTTGTGTGCATTCCTGGCTCTGTACATTATTAATACCATTGTTTTGCAAAGGAAAACATTTGTCAAGTATAACCTTAAAATCAAACCTCTTAAAAAGTCTTTTGTTAAAAGTGTACTGTAGCTCACAAGTCATAAATGTAAATATGACTATTTTTTTAATAATGACAATTTTAACGTTTTTTTATTTCATAATTAAATCATCTGCATCAAAAATAAAATTTCTACATTTACTTTTAAAATGTTGTACTTTAACAATTATGTGACAATTTGCAATGTTTTGCAATTCATATCTTTAATTCTGCATGTTCTATTATTAATAAAACTTTTAATAACCCTTAAACAATGTTTTACTCACATAAAAAAGTCTCTCTTGTATTTAACCGAGACCTCTATTTGTTTAAACTGTATATATCAGAATGTAGTTTTATTTTGTTTTGATTTTGTGGGTTTATTCATAAACTGATCCGATGTTTAAAATACAATAGTTTTCCACTTTTGTGTTAAATATTTTTTATTTTGTTCAAACTACCTTTTTTGAATTCCAAAAGAACAATGTTGAACATGCATTTTTGCATTGCCTATTAAATAAATATGTACTATGACATTACCATGTACGTTATTTAAATTTTACTGCACCGTGTGCACAGGCTATTGCTTTTCTAACCCCCTCAAAAATTCAACGAAGGAATCGGAAAAATAATAATCTGACGAAAAACAATAGGTTCCTTCGCACTTTCAGTGCAAGGCACCATTGGGGCATTGCACTTTCGTGCACTTTCGTACTCAGGCCCTAATTAAAGCTGCAAGCAGCGATGACGGGCCCTCGCTCCTTGCGCCGGGGGGTACTGTCAGACGCAACATCACATGTAGACCACACATTCTAAGTTTCATGTAAATCGGAATACATTTTGCCAAGATACAACTGTTCATGTTTTAACAGCCACCTACAGGAAGTTGTTCTTACATAACTTGCGGATTGTTTTAGCTATCAAAATTCTTTTGATATATTTTTGTCATGCATTCCTGGCTCTGTACATTATTAATACCATTGTTTTGCAAAGGAAAACATTTGTCAAGTATAACCTTAAAATCAAACTTCTTAAAAAGTCTTTTGTTAGAAGTGTACTGTAGCTCACAAGTCATTGTAAATATGAGTATTTTTTTAATAATGAAGATTTTAATGTTTTTTTATTTCATAATGAAAGTATCTGCATACAAAATAAAATTTCTACATTTACTTTTAAAATGATGTACTTTAACAATTACTTTAACAATTATGTTTGCAATGTTTTGCAATTCATATCTTTATTTCTGCATGTTCTATTATTAATAAAACTTTTAATAACCCTTAAACAATGTTTTACTCACATAAAAAAGTCTCTCTTGTATTTAACCGAGACCTCTATCTGTTTAAACTGTATATATCAGAATGTAGTTTTATTTTGTTTTGATTTTGTGGGTTTATTCATAAACTGATCCGATGTTTAAAATACAATAATTTTCCCCTTTTGTGTTAAATTTTTTTGATTTTGTTCAAACAACCTTTTTTTGAATTCCAAAAGAACAATGTTGAACATGCATTTTTGCATTGCCTATTAAATAAATATGTACTATGACATTACCATGTACGTTATTTAAATTTTACTGCACCGTGTGCACAGGCTGTTGCTTTTCTAACTCCCTCAAAAATTTGACGAAGGAATCGGAAAAATAATAATCTGACGAAAAACAATAGGTTCCTTCGCACTTTCAGTGCAAGGCACCATTGGGGCCTTGCACTTTTGTACTCGGGCCCTAAGTAAAGCTGCAAGCAGCGATGACGGGCCCTCGCTCCTTGCGCCGGGGGGTACTGGCAGACGCAACATCACATGTAGACCACACATTCTGAGTTTCATGTAAATCGGATGATGTTTGTCATATAAAGCTGATTTCTTGTTGCCAGCAAGTGGCGCTATGACCAAAAGTCGATTTTGGCCTGTAGGTGTCCTCAGGCCTGGACCCTTGTCAATCGTGAGAAGTTTCGGGCAGATACGACAACGTACACTCAAGTTACAACAACATCTTTGTTCATTGCTAAACACTCAAAATGGCCGCCACGCCACGACCACACCGTCTGACGAAAAGTTTTTCTTTTAATAACTTTTCATCATTAAGGTGTTGGGATGGTACAGACCAAGGTTGAAGTCCATGGGATGAAATCTCTAGGAGGAGTTCGTTAAAGTATAGCACCTTGACTTTTAGGCCTACTTCCTGTTGCCACTAGGGGGCGCTATGACTTTAAGTAAATATCGGCCTTTATTTGTCCTCAGTGTTGGACTCTTATGAATCCTGAAAAGTTTTGAGGTAATCGGACAACGTACACTCGAGTTACACCCACTTCCTGTTTCGGTGGCGAAACGCACAAAATGGCCGCCCCGCCACGGCCACGCCCTATGACGAAAAGTTTTTCTTTTAACAACTTTTCATCTTTAACATCTTAAGATGGCACAGACCGAGTTTGAAGTTGATCGGATGAAATCTCTAGGAGGAGTTCGTTAAAGTACGACATGTGGAAATCTCACTAATTTCGAACTTTGAAATCAAAATGGTGGACTTCCTGTTGGGTTTAGGGTATGGCTCTCATGACGTTTTTTGTACATCTTGACATGTTACATATGTGTACCAAGTTTTGTGACTCTATGTTAAACGCACTGCAGGGGCTTGATTTTTTTAACTTTCACGGGGGGGGTTGTGCGCTTACAAAGATACATGACAGCTACAAGTGTATGCACTATACAGGATTTACCCTTTTATACTTTATCAACAGGAATAGATAGGTCAAACAGCAAACAGTCACCCACAAATAGTCTATAAACAAAGTATCAGGCTATCTTTGACATTTCACATGAACAACGGTGGAGCATCAAGGCGTGGCGGTGCTGCAGTGCAAATTCAACTCATGTTTAGTACATGTTAACTCAAAGTCCTTGAAATCCATTCTGCAGTAAGCATCATATAGCCATTGCAAAAAGAAAACAGTTTAATTCATTTAGGTTTTTACTAAGAAATTGTGTAGCGATGATGTTAATAGCCTGACTAATTCACCTGCTGCAAGCCCTGTTAGACAACTCCCACCGGGGTTGACAACGCAAGAAGAAGCTGAAGAAATAATGTCCTCTCTGGCTGAAAATTATGGTGGTAACAGCTCGTTAGATGCCGGTCACCATCCTAACCCCTCTTGCTCATCTCTCCTGTTAAATTGGAACAGCCAGCAGTGGAGAGACTGGAAGAGCCGATATACGTGGTTGTTTGTAAAGGATGGAAGCTTGGGGTGCGTCACTTCATTGAACGGAGGAATTATGGTATTCTTCGGTAGCCTAAGTAACTTTAACACGAATAGCATGTATAGTTCTCTTTATTGAAGTAAATAGGTTTAAATCTCTGTCATGCATGAATAAATGAATATTTTGCAATTTTACACATAATAATCCATGATGATCACATTACACAAAACTGAAATTGCACATCAAAATGACACATTGTCAATATTTTTAGAGACCCCCCAAAATTTCACAAATCAAGTTTTCAGGGGAGCCCATGTCTTATTAGGAGCCGAGCTCCCCCTAGCTCCCCCGTAGTTTGCACCCTGTTTTGAAGGTTATGAGATGGAAAGAGATAACACACTTTCTATCGTTGTAAAAGAGGTCAATTTTAAAATTTTAAATGAAATCTACTCGACAAACAAATTTTTAAGACTTGAGATTCAATTTTGGTACTAATAATTGTGGTTTTTGTGAAAAAGAAATTGAGGATTTAGAACATGTTTTTTTTCTGTGTGAGTCAGTGCAATCCTTCTGGAGAGATCTGCAGAGCTGGCTTCAGACCAGGGAAATTGAGATACCACCTCTGACAATGAAGAATATAAAGTTTGGTGTCTTTGTTGAAGATAAGAAGATAGATTTTGTTCTCAACAACTTGGTGCTGAAAACATTTTATACATAAATGTATGTAGATATTTTAAGACCAAACCCTCCCTGATCCAT
Organism: Perca schrenkii; assembly: GCA_025617405.1. Taxonomy (NCBI): domain Eukaryota; kingdom Metazoa; phylum Chordata; class Actinopteri; order Perciformes; family Percidae; genus Perca; species Perca schrenkii. Next base: position 96,252 of record JABUOV010000141.1, on the reverse strand, counting down.
TGGAAGAATAAGTTCAATCTTTTTTTGCAAGTCATTGAAATGAGTTAAGGATAAAAAAGCCCTTGAATTGATTGATTTATTTGAAATTTTTAATTTAATTTGAGATAGCCCCTTCTTTTTATTTATTTATTTGATTTATTTATTTTATTTAAATCACTCTTTAGGCTGATTTGTAAGGTATAAGCTCCTATCTTTTTGTTTTATATGCTCCACCCGAGGCAACAGTTCTGTTTTTTTAGATGGATTTGTGATTGTGCCTTGTTTGTTTGTATTTCTATGATCTGAATAAATGAATAATAATAATAATAATAATAATAATAATAATAATAATAATAATAATAATAATAATAATAATAATAATAATAAAAAACTTTCTATCGTTGTTTGGATTGGTAGGTTTAGACACGAGGAGTGAGATTGGTTAGGGTTAAGGGTTAGAACACCAAGGGGAGCCAATCAGAGGCAGAGAAAGGCAGAGTAGGGCGGGACATGCGTCGTCATCCTAGAAATTGCAAATTCGCGCACCGGATAAACAAAGATGGCGGTATTTCCGACATGGTTGTTTCTGTGAACTGTTGTAGTTTGTCCTTCGGTGCGAATACGTCCCGTTTTCTCTTCCAGGTGACAAGACAGCAGCGCAGTTTGTGTGTTAGAGTGCGTGGCGGTGCTTGTTAACGGATTTAAACGGTCAGCAGCGAGACTAACGGTTTTTAACGGTCAGCAGTAACTGACAGCAGCGGGACTCAGGGGGATACAGCTACGGCAACGACAGGTAAGTGTTGGCACTAACGAGTTGTTAGGTTTAGTTTAGAAGTTCGTGGATTGGATTAAAACACTCCCAAGGATTTCTGGGTGATAGTATTAAAATGATATTACTATATTATAGTGGATTTTGTGTAACTTCCGGCCGTAGCTGAATCCCTTCCTAGCCACAACCACCAAGGACGCAAAATTCCGAATCCCACTATAGCCACGCAAAGACCCGCCCTACGAAGCAGCTCGATTGGTTGGGGTTAGACATGTGACCTCGAGTCGTTAGGGGATTGGTCAGGAGGATAGGACCTGTACATGTAAGCATCGACGCCTGGCCAATAGTAGTGTGTGAACGCTATTGAAGGGCGGGTCTTGTCGTGGCCATAGTGGGATTCGTAATTTTTTTTTTGAGTAAACTTTTTTTATTTTATTTATTTATTTATTTTTTTTAATTGCAAAATATTTCTGTTACAATTTGTCGAAACAAATAGATTGAACTTGTGGTACTCGTAATATCGCCACCGGGACCGAACAGCGGTTCAGGAAACTGAAATGTGTGTCCACACCTTAATATATATGTCAATGGTCCACACAGACCGACATGAAGGAAGCTCTGACCCGGGTCCAGACACTCAGCGCGCACCCGGACTCCCGGTGCTGGTTCGTCAGCTGGAACCCGACCGGCACGCTGCTGGCCTCCTGCGGGGGAGACAAGGCCATCCGGATCTGGGGGAGAGAGGGTGAGACGTCAACTACATGAACTCACTTGAACTCTTGAACTCGAACTCCTTTTTTTGTTTTGTTTAATAACTTTATTATTCAAGTAAAAAAAAAACAATAACATGACAAATATAGTTGTAGCGACTTCTTTGTAACCTCCATGAGCCGCCGAGGGGATGAGTCAGGGAACAATACTTGTATGACGCGCCGTTTGAATAATCCAGATCCACACCGTTATACTTTCGAGGATTTATTGCCGATTTGAAAGTGGGGAAAACAAATATTAATAAACAAAATCCAGTTGCCAGAAAATACTACAAAAGGGTAAAAGTAAATATGGAAAAAACTTGCGGTCAACAAAAAATGCAGAAACCCAGCTCACCCCCTCTCTCTAGCCACCGTCATGCAGGTGTCCAGGTGTATAAATAGACTAATTGTAAGACCAACCCCCATGACGTGCTACATTACGTAATAAGGTGAAAATTATAGACCATAAACAAACCTAATATACATGGCTCCTATAATAGTCAATACAATACGAGACAAAACATGAACAAAAATTTGTATTATTAGTTTTTTTTTTAATTATAGATAGACCATCCGGTTCAAGGGAAGAGAGAGTTGACTGTCAACTAAATTTTATTTATTTATTTTATTATTTTCACTGATACATTTTTTTAAATTTTTTTTATTCAATATTTCAGAATATAAATCTAAAAGGCATAAAAAAACATTTCTCACATTGATAAAATTTGAACACTAAGCAGAATAGTCAGTATTACAGTGCAATATTACCGCTATGCCAACTCATTCATTCCCTCTGCTATAAGACTGTTAAATGAAAACACATAACTATAACAAAACTGGTTCTTGCTGTGTGTGTGTCTGTGTGTGTCTGTGCCTGTCTGTGCCTGTCTGTGCTAATGCACTTTTTAAGTTTAGTTAACCCTTAATGGATGGGTTGGCTGTAAAACTGAATTGCCCCTTTGGGGACTAATAAAGTTATCTGAATCAATATAAACAAAAGTGAGGGTCAGATTAAATGAAAGTTCTGATAAACACTCAAAGGTCATAATAATTAGTTTTAAAGAATCTAAAGCATCTCGTCCCCTCCCTACTATCTCGGTAATAACTGTCTGACTTCCTGTCTGTCTGCAGGCGACTCTTGGACCTGTAAGAGCGTTCTTCAGGACGGACACCAGCGCACCGTGAGGAAGGTGGCGTGGTCGCCCTGTGGGAACTATCTGGCCTCCGCCAGCTTCGACGCCACCACGTGCATCTGGAAAAAGAAGAACGATGATTTTGAGGTTAGATGAGAGGTTAAGGGCTCCTATCTCGCACCCAGCGCAGCGCAAAGCCCGACACAAGAGTCTTTGATAGTTTAAGATAGGGCTGCCACCTCTCAGTCGACTAATCTGTAGTTTTGGTCTTAGTCGACTAAGATTTCTTTAGTCCATTAGTCATTTTTTATGCTTATTCATGCTTAATTACTCATTTCCAAGAAACTTCTGATCACATTTATGGTAAACACAAGATTTAAAGTGGTTCTTTTGCAGGATTAATTGTGGAGAAACTCAGTTTAACAGATGGTTAATTAACTACATTTATATTGTGCTTTTCTAGTCTTAACCACCTCTCAAAGATCACAGCTCTGTCAATTACATCAACTAATCGATTAGTCGACTAAATCCTATAAGTGTTAGTCCACTAAGAATTTCTTTAGTCGAGGACAGCCCTAGTTTAAGACCGACCCAGTTGTCTGTTTCCCGTCCAGCGGCCACGTCGTTTAAACAGAAAATGCACCTGCACCCATCTGTGGCCCCATGGGCGTGCTGGTCTTACAGGGAGGTGTGTTCAGGTGCATTCTGGGCGTGCTGGTCTTACAGGGAGGTGTGTTCAGGTGCATTCTGGGCGTGCCGGTCTTACAGGGAGGTGTGTTCAGGTAGGGCTGCACGATTATGGCCAAAATGATAATCACGATTATCCATCCATCAATCCATCCATCTTCGTCCGCGGGGGGAGCAGCTCCAGCAGGGGACCCCAAACTTCCCTTTCCCGATTAACATTAATTAACATTAATCACGATTATTTTGATCAATATTGAGATCACGATTATTTGTTGATTTTAGCCAAAACTAATTTTATTGTCACATAATTATATAATTTTAACTGCTTTTACATCCATACTGTGCTACGTTCCTCCTTTATTGAAGGATACTGTGAAGGAGTATGCCATTTCAGCTGTTGTGCGACTGCTTTCCACACATGCACGTTTGCCG
>JABUOV010000141.1:75000-87500 GCA_025617405.1 Perca schrenkii | reverse complement strand
GACGAGGAGGACGAGTACGAGTGCGTTACCGTGGTGAACGCTCACACACAAGACGTCAAGCACATCGCGTGGCACCCGACCCAGGAGGTAGCCTCAACCCCTTTCTGCTCTCGGCATATTAAAATATTCCTTCCCAACGTTTTAGACCAGGGCTCTTCAATGTTTTTATTTAAGCCAAGGACCCCTTAACTGAGAGAGAACCAGTACTACATATATTGTATAAAATGAAGTTGTAAATTAAACCGGGGCTACAATAACATGGAGGGCGGCCTAAAGCCTTTATAAAATACCTTTTTTAGTCCATAGAATACTAAGTCATTAAAATATTAAGTGTTGAAATCATCTTGTATGTGGCACAGTGACTCTTTAGATCAGGGGGACTCAGTTTCACTAAGGGCCACACTGGGAAATTAGAATCACATCAAGGGCCAGACATGGAGAGTTTATTGCTTTTATGTCATCGTAAAAGTCAAATATCTTTGACTGTATTACTGCATGTCTCCTACAGTCTTCTCAGTTACAGTTTGGTTGGCAAAAAAGTCGAAGAAAACGCCAAAAAAAGCGTCAAATGTCGAATAAAGCGACAGAAATGCCGGAAAAAGCAGCAAGAACTTTGTAAAAACAGTGACAAAAACTAGGCGGGCCAAAATGTATTGTGAACCAAAATATATTTGGGGGCCGGATTTGGCCCTCGGGCCTCGAGTTTGACACGTGTGCTTTAGGATGAACTGTATGGATATCTTAGTGACTACCTAGAGGCCAGTAAGCCTGTCATCAGTGGAGATTTCTATTTGCTAATAATATGTGGGAATTATGTTTTAGACATTTTAAATTTGTCCCCCCCCCCCCCCAGGAGTCTAGGAACTCCCTTTTGAAGATCTCGGTTTTACACAATAGAATCAAGGTTCATACGTTTTGATTAAAACTGGAAAAGTTATGGAATTTCAGAAATGCAAATTCCATAACAGGCCTGGAAAGGTTTGGGAAACATAAAAAGACCCAGAAAGTCATGGAAAAGTCCTGGTTAAAATGCGTATGAACCCTGTAGAATAAACCTGACTGTAGACGTTGTACTTGAACGTGTGTGTGTGTGTGTGTGTGTGTGTGTGTGTGTGTGTGTGTGTGTGTGTGTGTGTGTGTGTGTGTGTGTGTGTGTGTGTGTGTGTGTGTGTGTGTGTGTGTGTGTGCTGTGTGTCTCTCTGTGACTGTGTGTGTGTGTGACTGTGTGTCTGTGTGTGTGTGTGTCTGTCTCTGTGACTGTGTGTGTGTGTGTCTGTCTGTGACTGTGTGTGTGTGTGTGTGTGTGTGTGTGTGTCTGTCTGTGAGTGTGTGTGTGTGTGTGTGTGTGTGTGTGTGTGTGTCTCTCTGTGACTGTGTGTGTGTGTGTGTGTGTGTGACTGTGTGTGTGTGTGTGTGTGACTGTGTGTGTGTGTGTGTGTGTGACTGTGTGTGTGTGTGTGTGTCTCTGTGACTGTGTGTGTGTGTCTGTGTGTGTGTGTGTGTGTGTGTGTCTCTGTGACTGTGTGTGTGTGTGTGTGTGTCTCTGTGACTGTGTGTGTGTGTGTCTCTGTGACTGTGTGTGTGTGTCTCTGTGACTGTGTGTGTGTGTCTCTGTGACTGTGTGTGTGTGTCTGTCTCTGTGACTGTGTGTGTGTGTGTGTGTCTGTCTGTGACTGTGTGTGTGTGTGTGTGTGTGTGTGTGTGTGTGTGTGTGTGTGTGTGTGTGTGTGTGTGTGTGTGTGTGTGTGTGTCTCTGTGACTGTGTGTGTGTGTGTGTGTCTCTGTGACTGTGTGTGTGTGTGTGTCTCTGTGACTGTGTGTGTGTGTGTGTCTCTGTGACTGTGTGTGTGTGTGTGTGTGTGTCTCTGTGACTGTGTGTGTGTGTCTCTGTGACTGTGTGTGTGTGTGTGTGTCTCTGTGACTGTGTGTGTGTGTGTGTGTGTCTCTGTGACTGTGTGTGTGTGTGTGTCTCTGTGACTGTGTGTGTGTGTGTGTGTGTGTGTGTGTGACTGTGTGTGTGTGTGTGTGTGTGTGTGTGTGACTGTGTGTGTGTGTGTGTGTGTGTCTCTGTGACTGTCTGTGTGTCTGTGTGTGTGTGTGTGTGTGTGTGTGTGTGTGTGTGTGTGTGTCTCTGTGACTGTCTGTGTGTGTGTGTGTGTGTGTGTGTCTCTGTGACTGTCTGTGTGTGTGTGTGTGTGTGTGTGTCTGTGTGTGTGTGTGTGTGTAGCTCCTGGCCTCAGCCAGCTACGACAACAACGTGTGTATCTACAAGGAGGAGGACGATGACTGGGAGTGCCGCGCCACGCTGACGGGACACTTGTCCACCGTCTGGAGTTTGGCGTTTGATGCGTCCGGAGAGAGGCTGGCGTCCTGCAGCGATGACCGCACCGTCAAGATCTGGAGGGAGAGTCCCAGTGGACAGGGTGAGATGGTGGTGGGGGAGGGAGACAGACAGAGACAGACACACACACACACACACAGACAGACAGACAGACAGACAGAGACACCCACAGAGACAGGCAGAGACACATACACACAGACAGACAGGCAGAGACACACACACACAGACAGACAGACAGACAGACAGGCAGAGACACACAGACACACACACACACACACACACACAAAGACACACTGAGAGAGACACACACACACACACTGAGACACACACAAAATTGTGGCTAAGTGGACAGATGCTGGTGGATTTGATCTCAAATGTCCCCCCCTCTCTGCTTGTTAAACAGGAGACTTGTCGTGGAAGTGTGTGTGCACTCTGTCTGGCTACCATGGACGAACAGTGTACGATGTCGCCTGGTAAGACTTTTAGCGTGTATAGAGCCAGCATATCTCCACCAGACTCCATGTAAATAATCAGGACTTTTAGCGTGTATAGAGCCAGCATATCTCCACCAGACTCCATGTAAATAATCAGGACTTTTAGCGTGTATAGAGCCAGCATATCTCCACCAGACTCCATGTAAATAATCAGGACTTTTAGCGTGTATAGAGCCAGCATATCTCCACCAGACTCCATGTAAATAATCAGGACTTTTAGCGTGTATAGAGCCAGCATATCTCCACCAGACTCCATGTAAATAATCAGGACTTTTAGCGTGTATAGAGCCAGCATATCTCCACCAGACTCCATGTAAATAATCAGGACTTTTAGCGTGTATAGAGCAAGCTTATCTCCATCAGACTCAATGTAAATAATCAGGACTTTTAGCGTGTATAGAGCCAGCATATCTCCACATGTAAATGGGTGAATTAAGGGTTTATTTCAACCAAACCAGAGTGGTGATTGTTGGAACAGTGGAAAGATGAACCAAGACGGCTTTTGGTAGTTTTATTTAGTTTCTGTCCACTTTGAATGAAGTGTGTTTTACGATGATAAAAGTCCTGATTATTTACATGGAGTCTGGTGGAGTTTGGTGATGGTGATTTCGGGGCTGTTTCATGTTAAACTAAAAGGATCTTACTCTTTAACTAAAAGCTTTATCTCTGTAGGGATCCATCCCATAATGTTACAGCCCAACCAGACAATCTCGTTCTGTCAAACTGATCAGCTGATGTCTCCGTCCAGGTGTCGGCTGACCGGCGCCCTGGCGACGGCGTGCGGCGACGATGCCGTGCGGGTGTTTAAGGAGGACGAGGCGGGTGACCCGGAGCAGCCGGTGTTCTCGATGGCGGCCCAGGCGGCCAGAGCTCACAGCCAGGACGTCAACTGCGTCGCCTGGAGCCCCACGGAGGCGGGGCTGCTGGCCTCCTGCAGCGATGACGGAGACATCGCCATCTGGAGGTTTCACCAGGAAGCCTGAACGCTGAGCTACACACATTACACACATACGTTATATACACACACACACACACAGAGGAGACCTGAACGCTGAGCTACACACATTAGACACACACGTTATACACACACACACACACACACACACACACACACACACACACACACACACACACACACACACACACACACACACACACACACACACACACACACACACACACACATTACACACACACATTATATATACACACACACAACACACAGAGGAGACCTGAACGCTGAGCTACACACATTACACACCTTACACACACATTACACACACACACGTTATATACACACACACACACACGTTATATACACACACACACACAGGAGACCTGAACGCTGAGCTACAGACACAAACACGTTATATATATATATATATACACACACACACGTTATATATATATATATACACACACACACACACAGAGGAAAACTAAACGCTGAGCTACACGGCCACACACACACACACAGGAAACCTGAAGGCTGAGCTACACACACACACACACACACACACACACACACACACACAGGAAACCTGAAGGCTGAGCTACATGACCACACACACACACACAGGAAACCTTAACGCTGAGCTACACACACACACACACAAACACAGGAAACCTGAAGGCTGAGCTACATGACCACACACACACACACACAGTAAACCTTAACGCTGAGCTACACACACACACACACACACACACACACACACAGGAAAACTAAACTCTGAGCAACATGACGCCAAGTTACAAAGTTAGCCGAGGAACTGTGGGGTCACTAGAGCTCCAGAGATTGACAGATTAGTTAAAGGAGCACGCTGACTCATCAGGACTTTGTCTTATTCCCCGTGTCCCCCCGAGTTAGAGAAGTCGATACACACACTTCTCTTCTCCTTGTGTGTCCTAACTCTGTCTGACGCACCCACCGCTAGCCTAGCTTAGCACAGATCCTGGAGGTAACCGGCTCCATCTAGCCTAGCTTAGCACAGATCCTGGAGGTAACCGGCTCCATCTAGCCTAGCTTAGCACAGATCCTGGAGGTAACGGGCTCCATCTAGCCTAGCTTAGCACAGATCCTGGAGGTAACGGGCTCCATCTAGCCTAGCTTAGCACAGATCCTGGGAGGTAACCGGCTCCATCTAGCCTAGCTTAGCACAGATCCTGGAGGTAACGGGCTCCATCTAGCCTAGCTTAGCACAGATCCTGGAGGTGACCGGCTCCATCTAGCCTAGCTTAGCACAGATCCTGGAGGTAACCGGTTCCATCTAGCCTAGCTTAGCACAGATCCTGGAGGTAACTGGCTCCATCTAGCCTAGCTTAGCACAGATCCTGGAGGTAACCGGCTCCATCTAGCCTAGCCTAGCACAGATCCTGGAGGTAACCGGCTCCATCTAGCCTAGCCTAGCACAGATCCTGGAGGTAACTGGCTCCATCTAGCCTAGCCTAGCACAGATCCTGGAGGTAACTGGCTCCATCTAGCCTAGCCTAGCACAGATCCTGGAGGTAACTGGCTCCATCTAGCCTACTGCTCCCAATAAGTGACAAAATAACACCAACATGTTCTTATCTCCATGTTGTGATTTGTATAGTCACAGCGTGTACAAATAACAAGGTCACATGACACACAGCCATCTTCTAACCGTAGACATACTGGGGACTATATTCTCAGAAGGAGAAGCACTGCTACTCGGGCGGAGGGATTAGGGCAACACCTGAAAAGCACTGGCGTTATTTAGTCACTTATTGGGAGCAGTAGGATAGATGGAGCCGGTTACCTCCAGGATCTGTGCTAAGCTAGGCTAGCAGTGGGGGACTATGTTCTAGTGCATGTGTCAAACTCAAGGCCCGCGGGCCAAATCCGGCCCCTCGCAGATTATGATCCGGCCCGCATATCAATTTAGCTTCACAATACATTTTGGCCCAACTAAATTCTGACATTTTTGTCACTTTTTCTGAAGTTTTTGTCGCTTTTTCCAACATTTTTGGGCGTTTCTTTTCCTATGAAGGCTGAGGAACTTTTCCCTGACTTCTTTAGGACTTTATGTGGACAAAACTGAGTGAGAAGACTATATGACACGTGCAATAATACAGTCAAAGATATTTGACTTTTTCGATTAAATAAACACGTCAATAACTAAACATATCTGGCCCTTGATGTGATTATTTCCCAGCGTGGCCATCTGGGAAATTGAGTTTGACAGCCCTGTTTTAGTGTCTTCTCTCTGTGATAGTAGACGGATTATCTTTGAGTTGTGGACAAAACGAGACATTTGAGGACATCATCTCGGGCTTTATTTCCTGTAAGAATGGATTACGTCTGATATGTTTTTGTCACTATTTCTGACAGTTTTGACAAGAGGTTTAACGTTTTTTTGGCGCTTTTTCACCCAAATGTTTTCGTCAAGCCTATAACTGCCTATGCCACTGGCCCGCCCTAAAAGACAGGCACTAGTAGTTCCCTGAAAACTGTTCCGGAAACAAGATTTCAGGATTACATTTACAGAAAACATGAGTCAAACTGATTAAATTAATCGTTAACTAATCTATTAATCTTTGCAGCTCTAAATATTGTCCAACTTCTCCAGTTCAGCAGATAGCTCGGCCTGATATTTACACGTCTGTTCCTAAACTTATAATAATGCTTTATCATGTGCTTTGTGCCTCTAAATAATTCTTTGTGACTGATTAATTAAGATTGTCTGACATGTCATGAAGTTTATATGAATAAATAAATGTTAAAAACAAGGTTGTGTGGCTTCTCTTTATTGCAAAAAAAAAAAAATACTCCAGACAGCAATTCATTTTAAAAACATTTCGACAAAGTCCAAGCATCAAGATTTCATAACAAAACAATGTTTAAGTCCAGAAAGAACTCTTAACTGGACAGTCTCACCTCCGTAGTTAAAGTCCCAATCTGGAATAAGAGCACAGGAACGTGAACTTTATTCAAATTTTTTAAATCACGTATCAAATTTCAGTCGGACTCAAAAACTGTGTAGATCGTAAAGACCCCGAACGCTGTGATTGGTCCTTCGGAGAGCCGAGTTTTCGGAGTATTTTCCTGTACACTTCACTTCTAGACTGTCGTACATCATTCGGTTGATTTTTAAAATGAAAAAAAAACAAAATAAAACCGCTTATTTTCACAGGGAGAAGAACGACAACACGCTTACAGACGCTGAAAATATCTACACGAAGAAACTAAGTTGTGATGAGCCAAAAAGCCGAAGGCTGGAGTTGAGTCTTCTAGTCCGAGTCGCTGTCTCCGTCGCTGTCGGCCTCCTTCACGTCGGCGCTGAACTTGTACTCCTGGTCGCAGCCCATGTACGCATCGCTCATGAAGTACAGCGTGTAGTTGTGGACGCCCATCGCCGGGGCAACAAAGTCCAATTTGACCTGCAGAGAGAGAGAGAGAGAGAGAGAGAGGACATGACAGGTAAGACCCAATGAGCCTCAGCTGGTTTATAGAGCTGTTGTTAGCCTAGAAATCTAGACTCCCCCTAGTGGCAGCAAATTTATTTGGCAGCCGGGGGGGGGGGGTGTCTAGGCACTCTCCGTTGACTTTCAAGCTGCAAAAGCCAAATTTTGGTCAGGCCAATCACATCGTGTATAGAGTCGGTGGGCGGGGCTTATGCCTGCTGCTGGGAACAGCGGTCTTCTGGAAGACTTGGAGTTCAGCTTTTCTTTGAGAAAAGAACGGCACAGAAATCATTCTTAAAAAAAGGAAGATGTGTTTGGAGTTTTGCCGACCGGATACAGCAAAAGTTCAACCTATCAACTAGCTCCGCTACCTTCTTTGTTGCTCTGATTGGTTGGAGCGTTATCCTATTGCGTGCAGAGGGAATTTGAAAGACAACAGTTTATCCCGCCCCTCGGATCGAGCTCCGTCAATGGAGAGTTCCCAGACCCACCATCTGGATGTGGAGCTGGCTGGTCAGGCTAAGGGCTGCCACCTCTTAGTCCATTACTCATTTTTTATGCTTATTTATGCTTAATTACTAATTTCAAGAAACGTCTGAGCACATTTATGGTAAACACAAGATTTAAAGTGGTGCTTTTGCAGGATTAATTGTGGAGAAACTCAGTTTTACAGATGGTTAATTAACTACATTTATATTGTGCTTTTCTTGTCTTAACCACCTCTCAAAGAGCACAGCTCTGTCGATTAAATCAACTAATCCATTAGTCGACTAAATCCTATAAGTGTTAGTCGACTAAGAAGTTCTTTAGTCCAGGACAGCCCTACAGGGCAGGTGTGATTAGGGCGTGTCCAAATCCACTTTTGCTAGTTTGATGGCAGTAAAAAAAAATGAAAAAAAAAAGGTCCGTGCGTGGGGCGCCTGGTTCTAGACCAGGGGTCTTTTTTAAGCCAAGGACCCCTTAAGTGAAAGAGTATAAATAGGGTTGGGCATCGAGAACCGATTCCTACTCGTATTCGTTTCAAAAATTACGATCCCGTCGGTATCGTTTCTTTATTGGGATCGTTTTGGAGGATTTTGGTTTCAAATCTGATCACGGGTTCCAAATTTAATATGCGCAAGTTTTGGTTTCCGTAGCGACCAGGCGCTTGTTGTGTTGCAGCCACGGAGCGCAGTAAGCGGTGCTCTAGTGTGGCTTTATTTTACGTTGAAAAAGGCCCGATCAAACTGCAAACCAACCTTTGAATCAAAATAAAACTTTCCTCTTATTTGTGAAATAAGCATGTGACCCGTTTCAGCTCCACCGCTCAAAGAATCGGAATCGATAAGAATCTGAATCAGAATAGTTAAAATCTAAACGATGCCAAACCCTAGGTATAAAATCAAGTTGCATATTAAATTGGGCCTACAATAACCTGTAGGGTGGCCTAAAGTCTTTATACATATCTTTTTGTTGCATAAAATACTACACTATTCAAATAATAATTGTTGGAATGATTTTATGAATCATGTTTTAATGTGAAAAATTACAGTGAATCGTTAGGATTAACTATCTGTGTAGGGCCTTAGTGACTACCATATAGGCCAAGTAAGCAGTGGGGATTTATATTAATATTTAATTAATATGTTGGATTCATATTAAGACTTTTAAATTTTTTTGAAAAACCTTTCAAAAAATTAACAAGAATTTTTGAGGCCTCCCTGCATTGACTCCGAGGACCCTGTTGAAGATCCCGGTCCTAAAGGGTTGTCCTTAGTGTCTTCATTAATCAGAGGTGTGTTTCAGGTGTAACATGCAATCAACCAATCAGATATCAGCTCCCATTCCCTTTAAAAGACAGGCTCTGAAGAGAGCTGACAGCCATGTTTTTTAGCGAGCGGCTGTGTTTGGAGGTCTCGGTGACTCACCTTGGCTTTCTGCTGCAGCGTCAGCCTCTTGATGGAGATCAGGCTGTTAGATTTGGGGTCTCCGATCACCACCCACCAGCCCTCCTCACGTTTCTGCAACACAACACACAACCAAGGAGTTACACATCAACAACAACACAACCAAGGAGTTACACATCAACAACACACAACCAAGGAGTTACACATCAACAACACACAACCAAGGAGTTACACATCAACAACACACAACCAAGGAGTTACACATCAACAACACACAACCAAGGAGTTACACATCAACAACACACAACCAAGGAGTTACACATCAACAACACACAACCAAGGAGTTACACATCAACAACACACAACCAAGGAGTTACACATCAACAACACACAACCAAGGAGTTACACATCAACAACACACAACCAAGGAGTTACACATCAACAACACACAACCAAGGAGTTACACATCAACAACACACAACCAAGGAGTTACACATCAACAACACACAACCAAGGAGTTACACATCAACAACACACAACCAAGGAGTTACACATCAACAACACACAACCAAGGAGTTACACATCAACAACACACAACCAAGGAGTTACACATCAACAACACACAACCAAGGAGTTACACATCAACAACACACAACCAAGGAGTTACACATCAACAACACACAACCAAGGAGTTACACATCAACAACACACAACCAAGGAGTTACACATCAACAACACACAACCAAGGAGTTACACATCAACAACACACAACCAAGGAGTTACACATCAACAACACACAACCAAGGAGTTACACATCAACAACACACAACCAAGGAGTTACACATCAACAACACACAACCAAGGAGTTACACATCAACAACACACAACCAAGGAGTTACACATCAACAACACACAACCAAGGAGTTACACATCAACAACACACAACCAAGGAGTTACACATCAACAACACACAACCAAGGAGTTACACATCAACAACACACAACCAAGGAGTTACACATCAACAACACACAACCAAGGAGTTACACATCAACAACACACAACCAAGGAGTTACACATCAACAACACACAACCAAGGAGTTACACATCAACAACACACAACCAAGGAGTTACACATCAACAACACACAACCAAGGAGTTACACATCAACAACACACAACCAAGGAGTTACACATCAACAACACACAACCAAGGAGTTACACATCAACAACACACAACCAAGGAGTTACACATCAACAACACACAACCAAGGAGTTACACATCAACAACACACAACCAAGGAGTTACACATCAACAACACACAACCAAGGAGTTACACATCAACAACACACAACCAAGGAGTTACACATCAACAACACACAACCAAGGAGTTACACATCAACAACACACAACCAAGGAGTTACACATCAACAACACACAACCAAGGAGTTACACATCAACAACACACAACCAAGGAGTTACACATCAACAACACACAACCAAGGAGTTACACATCAACAACACACAACCAAGGAGTTACACATCAACAACACACAACCAAGGAGTTACACATCAACAACACACAACCAAGGAGTTACACATCAACAACACACAACCAAGGAGTTACACATCAACAACACACAACCAAGGAGTTACATCAACATCAACAACAGATCACAACACACAACAAGGAGTTACACATCAACAACACACAACCAAGGAGTTACACATCAACAACACACAACCAAGGAGTTACACATCAACAACACACAACCAAGGAGTTACACATCAACAACACACAACCAAGGAGTTACACATCAACAACACACAACCAAGGAGTTACACATCAACAACACACAACCAAGGAGTTACACATCAACAACACACAACCAAGGAGTTACATCAACAACACACAACCAAGAGTTACATCAACAACACACAACCAAGGAGTTACACATCAACAACACACAACCAAGGAGTTACACATCAACAACACACAACCAAGGAGTTACACATCAACAACACACAACCAAGGAGTTACACATCAACAACACACAACCAAGGAGTTACACATCAACAACACACAACCAAGGAGTTACACATCAACAACACACAACCAAGGAGTTACACATCAACAACACACAACCAAGGAGTTACACATCAACAACACACAACCAAGGAGTTACACATCAACAACACACAACCAAGGAGTTACACATCAACAACACACAACCAAGGAGTTACACATCAACAACACACAACCAAGGAGTTACACATCAACAACACACAACCAAGGAGTTACACATCAACAACACACAACCAAGGAGTTACACATCAACAACACACAACCAAGGAGTTACACATCAACAACACACAACCAAGGAGTTACACATCAACAACACACAACCAAGGAGTTACACATCAACAACACACAACCAAGGAGTTACACATCAACAACACACAACCAAGGAGTTACACATCAACAACACACAACCAAGGAGTTACACATCAACAACACACAACCAAGGAGTTACACATCAACAACACACAACCAAGGAGTTACACATCAACAACACACAACCAAGGAGTTACACATCAACAACACACAACCAAGGAGTTACACATCAACAACACACAACCAAGGAGTTACACATCAACAACACACAACCAAGGAGTTACACATCAACAACACACAACCAAGGAGTTACACATCAACAACACACAACCAAGGAGTTACACATCAACAACACACAACCAAGGAGTTACACATCAACAACACACAACCAAGGAGTTACACATCAACAACACACAACCAAGGAGTTACACATCAACAACACACAACCAAGGAGTTACACATCAACAACACACAACCAAGGAGTTACACATCAACAACACACAACCAAGGAGTTACACATCAACAACAACACAACCAAGGAGTTAGACATCAACAACAACACAACCAAGGAGTTACACATCAACAACACACAACCAAGGAGTTACACATCAACAACACACAACCAAGGAGTTACACATCAACAACACACAACCAAGGAGTTACACATCAACAACACACAACCAAGGAGTTACACATCAACAACACACAACCAAGGAGTTACACATCAACAACACACAACCAAGGAGTTACACATCAACAACACACAACCAAGGAGTTACACATCAACAACACACAACCAAGGAGTTACACATCAACAACACACAACCAAGGAGTTACACATCAACAACACACAACCAAGGAGTTACACATCAACAACACACAACCAAGGAGTTACACATCAACAACACACAACCAAGGAGTTACACATCAACAACACACAACCAAGGAGTTACACATCAACA
>JABUOV010000141.1:60000-70000 GCA_025617405.1 Perca schrenkii | reverse complement strand
AGCCCTACTAGTAGGTTAAAATGCTGACAGCTAAACGGTATTAAACACAACGCACAGCTTAGACATGTAACTAAGTAATGCGTAACAGGCATCACTGTGCGGGAACCCTGACTAGTAATGATGTCATGTAGTAATGATGTCACCCCCCGCCCCCCCCGAGGTCCGTACCTTGTCTGTGCAGCGCTTGATGTGCTCGGAGGTGAAGTAGGGCAGCTGTTTGAGGTACGAGTCCTTGGACCACATCGCCTGGGTAACCATCTGAGCCAGCTCCATCGCTGCCAGAGCCGGACTCAGCCAGCCGTTACTGGACAGCACGTCCACGCACGCCTGGATCAGACGCACCGCCTGCACACACATACGAAATATGGCACAAATGTCGGGGAAAAAAGCAACTGAACACAGCACACAGGTGAAACAATGCACTTAAACACAGCACACAGGTGAAACAATGCACTTAAACACAGCACACAGCACACAGGTGAAACAATGCACTTAAACACAGCACACAGGTGAAACATGCACTTAAACACAGCACACAGGTGAAACAATGCACTTAAACACAGCACACAGGTGAAACATGCACTTAAACAACACACAGCACACAGGTGAAACATGCACTTAAACAACACACAGCACACAGGTGAAACATGCACTTAAACACAGCACACAGCACACAGGTGAAACAATGCACTTAAACACAGCACACAGGTGAAACAATGCACTTAAACACAGCACACAGGTGAAACAATGCACTTAAACACAGCACACAGGTGAAACATGCACTTAAAGGTGCTCTAAGAGATGTGATGCACTTTTCAGGCTACAACATTTTTTGTCACATACAGCAAACATGTCCTCACTATCTACTAGCTGCCTGTCCCCTGAACACACTGTAAAAAACATCTCACTATCTACTAGCTGCCTGTCCCCTGAACACACTGTAAAAAACATCTCACTATCTGCTAGCTGCCTGTCCCCTGAACACACTGTAAAAAAAACATCTCCTCACTATCTGCTAGCTGCCTGTCCCCTGAACACACTGTAAAAAACATCTCACTATCTGCTAGCTGCCTGTCCCCTGAACACACTGTAAAAAACATCTCCTCACTATCTGCTAGCTGCCTGTCCCCTGAACACACTGTAAAAAACATCTCCTCACTATCTGCTAGCTGCCTGTCCCCTGAACACACTGTAAAAAACATCTCCTCACTATCTGCTAGCTGCCTGTCCCCTGAACACACTGTAAAAAACATCTCACTATCTGCTAGCTGCCTGTCCCCTGAATACACTGTAAAAAACATCTCCTCACTATCTACTAGCTGCCTGTCCCCTGAACACACTGTAAAAAACATCTCCTCACTATCTGCTAGCTGCCTGTCCCCTGAACACACTGTAAAAAACATCTCCTCACTATCTGCTAGCTGCCTGTCCCCTGAACACACTGTAAAAAACATCTCCTCACTATCTACTAGCTGCCTGTCCCCTGAACACACTGTAAACAACCACTCTCACTATCTGCTAGCTGCCTGTCCCCTGAACACACTGTAAAAAACATCTCCTCACTATCTGCTAGCTGCCTGTCCCCTGAACACACTGTAAAAAACATCTCCTCACTATCTGCTAGCTGCCTGTCCCCTGAACACACTGTAAAAAACATCTCACTATCTGCTAGCTGCCTGTCCCCTGAACACACTGTAAAAAAACATCTCCTCACTATCTGCTAGCTGCCTGTCCCCTGAACACACTGTAAAAAAACATCTCCTCACTATCTGCTAGCTGCCTGTCCCCTGAACACACTGTAAAAAACATCTCCTCACTATCTGCTAGCTGCCTGTCCCCTGAACACACTGTAAAAACATCTCCTCACTATCTGCTAGCTGCCTGTCCCCTGAACACACTGTAAAAAACATCTCCTCACTATCTGCTAGCTGCCTGTCCCCTGAACACACTGTAAAAAACATCTCACTATCTGCTAGCTGCCTGTCCCCTGAACACACTGTAAAAAACATCTCCTCACTATCTGCTAGCTGCCTGTCCCCTGAACACACTGTAAAAAACATCTCCTCACTATCTGCTAGCTGCCTGTCCCCTGAACACACTGTAAAAAACATCTCCTCACTATCTGCTAGCTGCCTGTCCCCTGAACACACTGTAAAAAACATCTCCTCACTATCTGCTAGCTGCCTGTCCCCTGAACACACTGTAAAAAACATCTCTCACTATCTGCTAGCTGCCTGTCCCCTGAACACACTGTAAAAAACATCTCCTCACTATCTGCTAGCTGCCTGTCCCCTGAACACACTGTAAAAAACATCTCACTATCTGCTAGCTGCCTGTCCCCTGAACACACTGTAAAAGACATCTCCTCACTATCTGCTAGCTGCCTGTCCCCTGAACACACTGTAAAAAACATCTCCTCACTATCTGCTAGCTGCCTGTCCCCTGAACACACTGTAAAAAACATCTCCTCACTATCTGCTAGCTGCCTGTCCCCTGAACACACTGTAAAAAACATCTCCTCACTATCTGCTAGCTGCCTGTCCCCTGAACACACTGTAAAAAACATCTCCTCACTATCTGCTAGCTGCCTGTCCCCTGAACACACTGTAAAAAACATCTCACTATCTGCTAGCTGCCTGTCCCCTGAACACACTGTAAAAAACATCTCCTCACTATCTGCTAGCTGCCTGTCCCCTGAACACACTGTAAAAAACATCTCCTCACTATCTGCTAGCTGCCTGTCCCCTGAACACACTGTAAAAAACATCTCCTCACTATCTGCTAGCTGCCTGTCCCCTGAACACACTGTAAAAAACATCTCTCACTATCTGCTAGCTGCCTGTCCCCTGAACACACTGTAAAAACATCTCTCACTATCTGCTAGCTGCCTGTCCCCTGAACACACTGTAAAAAACATCTCCTCACTATCTGCTGGCTGCCTGTCCCCTGAACACACTGTAAAAAACATCTCACTATCTGCTAGCTGCCTGTCCCCTGAACACACTGTAAAAAACATCTCACTATCTGCTAGCTGCCTGTCCCCTGAACACACTGTAAAAAACATCTCCTCACTATCTGCTAGCTGCCTGTCCCCTGAACACACTGTAAAAAAAACATCTCCTCACTATCTGCCTGTCCCCTGAACACACTGTAAAAAACATCTCCTCACTATCTGCTAGCTGCCTGTCCCCTGAACACACTGTAAAAAACATCTCCTCAATATCTGCTAGCTGCCTGTCCCCTGAACACACTGTAAAAAACATCTCACTATCTGCTAGCTGCCTGTCCCCTGAACACACTGTAAAAAACATCTCACTATCTGCTGGCTGCCTGTCCCCTGAACACACTGTAAAAAACATCTCACTATCTGCTAGCTGCCTGTCCCCTGAACACACTGTAAAAAACATCTCCTCACTATCTGCTAGCTGCCTGTCCCCTGAACACACTGTAAAAAAAACATCTCCTCACTATCTGCCTGTCCCCTGAACACACTGTAAAAAACATCTCCTCACTATCTGCTAGCTGCCTGTCCCCTGAACACACTGTAAAAAACATCTCCTCACTATCTGCCTGTCCCCTGAACACACTGTAAAAAACATCTCCTCACTATCTGCTAGCTGCCTGTCCCCTGAACACACTGTAAAAAACATCTCCTCACTATCTGCTAGCTGCCTGTCCCCTGAACACACTGTAAAAAACATCTCCTCACTATCTGCCTGTCCCCTGAACACACTGTAAAAAACATCTCCTTACTATCTGCTAGCTGCCTGTCCCCTGAACACACTGTAAAAAACATCTCCTCACTATCTGCTATCTGCCTGTCCCCTGAACACACTGTAAAAAACATCTCCTCACTATCTACTAGCTGCCTGTCCCCTGAACACACTGTAAAAAACATCTCACTATCTGCTAGCTGCCTGTCCCCTGAACACACTGTAAAAAACATCTCTTAAACTATCTGCTAGCTGCCTGTCCCCTGAACACACTGTAAAAAACATCTCCTCACTATCTGCTAGCTGCCTGTCCCCTGAACACACTGTAAAAAACATCTCCTCACTATCTGCTAGCTGCCTGTCCCCTGAACACACTGTAAAAAACATCTCCTCACTATCTGCCTGTCCCCTGAACACACTGTAAAAAACATCTCCTCACTATCTGCTAGCTGCCTGTCCCCTGAACACACTGTAAAAAACATCTCCTCAATATCTGCTAGCTGCCTGTCCCCTGAACACACTGTAAAAAAACATCTCACTATCTGCTAGCTGCCTGTCCCCTGAACACACTGTAAAAACATCTCACTATCTGCTAGCTGCCTGTCCCCTGAACACACTGTAAAAAACATCTCACTATCTGCTAGCTGCCTGTCCCCTGAACACACTGTAAAAAACATCTCCTCACTATCTGCTAGCTGCCTGTCCCCTGAACACACTGTAAAAAAACATCTCCTCACTATCTGCCTGTCCCCTGAACACACTGTAAAAAACATCTCCTCACTATCTGCTAGCTGCCTGTCCCCTGAACACACTGTAAAAAACATCTCCTCACTATCTGCCTGTCCCCTGAACACACTGTAAAAAAACATCTCCTCACTATCTGCTAGCTGCCTGTCCCCTGAACACACTGTAAAAAACATCTCCTCACTATCTGCTAGCTGCCTGTCCCCTGAACACACTGTAAAAAACATCTCCTCACTATCTGCCTGTCCCCTGAACACACTGTAAAAACATCTCCTTACTATCTGCTAGCTGCCTGTCCCCTGAACACACTGTAAAAAACATCTCCTCACTATCTGCTATCTGCCTGTCCCCTGAACACACTGTAAAAAACATCTCCTCACTATCTACTAGCTGCCTGTCCCCTGAACACACTGTAAAAAACATCTCACTATCTGCTAGCTGCCTGTCCCCTGAACACACTGTAAAAAACATCTCTTAAACTATCTGCTAGCTGCCTGTCCCCTGAACACACTGTAAAAAACGCTGTCTCTGAAGACAGCCCAGGCCGAAAAATGTTGTAGCCTAAAAAAACGCGTCACATCACTTAGAGCACCTTTAAACACAACACAGTTGAAACATGCACTTAAAGGGATACGCCACCGTGTGTTGAAATACGGCTTATCACGGTCTCCTCTAGCTGTAGATAGGTGGGGTCTCCCCTAGCTGTAGATAGGTGGGGTCTCCCTCTAGCTGTAGATAGGTGGGGTCTCCCCTAGCTGTAGATAGGTGGGGTCTCCCCTAGCTGTAGATAGGTGGGGTCTCCCTCTAGCTGTAGATAGGTGGGGTCTCCCCTAGCTGTAGATAGGTGGGGTGTCCCCTAGCTGTAGATAGGTGAGGTCTCCTCTAGCTGTAGATAGGTGGGGTCTCCCCTAGCTGTAGATAGGTGGGGTCTCCCCTAGCTGTAGATAGGTGGGGTCTCCCCTAGCTGTAGATAGGTGGGGTCTCCCCTAGCTGTAGATAGGTGGGGTCTCCCCTAGCTGTAGATAGGTGGGGTCTCCCCTAGCTGTAGATAGGTGGGGTCTCCCCTAGCTGTAGATAGGTGGGGTCTCCCCTAGCTGTAGATAGGTGGGGTCTCCTCTAGCTGTAGATAGGTGGGGTCTCCTCTAGCTGTAGATAGGTGGGGTCTCCCCTAGCTGTAGATAGGTGGGGTCTCCCCTAGCTGTAGATAGGTGGGGTCTCCTCTAGCTGTAGATAGGTGGGGTCTCCTCTAGCTGTAGATAGGTGGGGTCTCCCCTAGCTGTAGATAGGTGGGCCAACGCATTTTTTGTGCATGCATCGTTTTAATCCGGTGCAACACCGGCAGCGCCGCCGCTAGTTAGCTTAGCGTAGTGAATGGAATCCTATGTTGCCGGTTAGCATGTTGTGAGTAAAAGTGAGACAACAAAAGACATAAAAAACAACCTGATTACTTGCACTGAGACAAAAAAATGCGTTGGCCCACCTATCTACAGCCAGGGGAGACCGTGATAAGAACTATTTCAACAAACGGTGACGTATCCCTTTAAACACAACACACAGATGAAACATGCAGACAGGGATACAGCAACGCGTCAGCGGTAGTTCCCAGCATACCTTGCTCAGGATGTCCTCGGTGT
This sequence comes from Perca schrenkii, assembly GCA_025617405.1. NCBI lineage: Eukaryota > Metazoa > Chordata > Actinopteri > Perciformes > Percidae > Perca > Perca schrenkii. Next base: position 63,909 of record JABUOV010000141.1, on the reverse strand, counting down.
CCGACTGCAGCTCGGCGCTCAGCTGCATGCGCGAGAGGTGCGCCTGCAGCAGCAGGTTGGTCTTCACGTGCGGGTCGTTGAATTTCGGGTTGTTCAGTTTGTGCGGCACTTTCTGCGCCAACTGAAACACAAAAGAGAACTCGTTCCAGCGTACTGACTCGGTAGCAGCGGGGGAAAGTAACTAAGTACATCTACTCGGGTATGCTGTACTTTAAGTACCAAATAGTGAGGTACTTGTACTTTAACTTGAGTCTTTTTCTTTTCGTGCCACTTTCTACTTCTACTCTGCTACATTTCAGAGAGAAATATTGGACTTTTTACTCCATTACATTAATCTGTTCCAGCTTTAGTTACTAGTTACTTTAGTTACTCCACTACATTCATCTGTTCCAGCTTTAGTTACTAGTTACTTTAGTTACTCCGCTACATTAATCTGTTCCAGCTTTAGTTACTAGTTACTTTAGTTACTCCGCTACATTCATCTGTTACAGCTTTAGTTACTAGTTACTTTAGTTACTCCACTACATTCATCTGTTACAGCTTTAGTTACTAGTTACTTTAGTTACTCCACTACATTCATCTGTTCCAGCTTTAGTTACTAGTTACTTTAGTTACTAGTTACTTTAGTTACTCCACTACATTCATCTGTTCCAGCTTTAGTTACTAGTTACTTTAGTTACTCCACTACATTCATCTGTTACAGCTTTAGTTACTAGTTACTTTAGTTACTCCACTACATTCATCTGTTCCAGCTTTAGTTACTAGTTACTTTAATTACTCCACTACATTAATCTGTTACAGCTTTAGTTACTAGTTACTTTAGTTACTCCTCTACATTCATCTGTTCCAGCTTTAGTTACTAGTTACTTTAGTTACTCCGCTACATTCATCTGTTCCAGCTTTAGTTACTAGTTACTTTAGTTACTCCACTACATTCATCTGTTACAGCTTTAGTTACTAGTTACTTTAGTTACTCCACTACATTCATCTGTTCCAGCTTTAGTTACTAGTTACTTTAATTACTCCACTACATTCATCTGTTACAGCTTTAGTTACTAGTTACTTTAGTTACTCCACTACATTAATCTGTTACAGCTTTAGTTACTAGTTACTTTAGTTACTCCTCTACATTCATCTGTTCCAGCTTTAGTTACTAGTTACTTTAGTTACTCCACTACATTCATCTGTTCCAGCTTTAGTTACTAGTTACTTTAGTTACTCCTCTACATTAATCTGTTACAGCTTTAGTTACTAGTTACTTTAGTTACTCCTCTACATTCATCTGTTCCAGCTTTAGTTACTAGTTACTTTAGTTACTCCACTACATTCATCTGTTCCAGCTTTAGTTACTAGTTACTTTAGTTACTCCACTACATTCATCTGTTCCAGCTTTAGTTACTAGTTACTTTAGTTACTAGTTACTTTAGTTACTCCACTACATTCATCTGTTCCAGCTTTAGTTACTAGTTACTTTAGTTACTCCACTACATTCATCTGTTCCAGCTTTAGTTACTAGTTACTTTAGTTACTCCACTACATTCATCTGTTACAGCTTTAGTTACTAGTTACTTTAGTTACTCCGCTACATTCATCTGTTCCAGCTTTAGTTACTAGTTACTTTAGTTACTCCGCTACATTCATCTGTTCCAGCTTTAGTTACTAGTTACTTTAGTTACTCCGCTACATTCATCTGTTCCAGCTTTAGTTACTAGTTACTTTAGTTACTCCACTACATTCATCTGTTCCAGCTTTAGTTACTAGTTACTTTTAGTTACTCCACTACATTCATCTGTTCCAGCTTTAGTTACTAGTTACTTTAGTTACTCCACTACATTCATCTGTTCCAGCTTTAGTTACTAGTTACTTTAGTTACTCCACTACATTCATCTGTTACAGCTTTAGTTACTAGTTACTTTAGTTACTCCGCTACATTCATCTGTTCCAGCTTTAGTTACTAGTTACTTTAGTTACTCCACTACATTCATCTGTTCCAGCTTTAGTTACTAGTTACTTTAGTTACTCCACTACATTCATCTGTTCCAGCTTTAGTTACTAGTTACTTTAGTTACTAGTTACTTTAGTTACTCCGCTACATTCATCTGTTCCAGCTTTAGTTACTAGTTACTTTAGTTACTCCGCTACATTCATCTGTTACAGCTTTTAGTTACTAGTTACTTTAGTTACTCCGCTACATTCATCTGTTCCAGCTTTAGTTACTAGTTACTTTAGTTACTCCTCTACATTCATCTGTTACAGCTTTAGTTACTAGTTACTTTAGTTACTCCACTACATTCATCTGTTCCAGCTTTAGTTACTAGTTACTTTAGTTACTCCGCTACATTCATCTGTTCCAGCTTTAGTTACTAGTTACTTTAGTTACTCCGCTACATTCATCTGTTACAGCTTTAGTTACTAGTTACTTTAGTTACTCCGCTACATTCATCTGTTACAGCTTTAGTTACTAGTTACTTTAGTTACTCCACTACATTCATCTGTTCCAGCTTTAGTTACTAGTTACTTTAGTTACTCCGCTACATTCATCTGTTCCAGCTTTAGTTACTAGTTACTTTAGTTACTAGTTACTTTAGTTACTCCGCTACATTCATCTGTTCCAGCTTTAGTTACTAGTTACTTTAGTTACTCCGCTACATTCATCTGTTACAGCTTTAGTTACTAGTTACTTTAGTTACTCCACTACATTCATCTGTTCCAGCTTTAGTTACTAGTTACTTTAGTTACTCCGCTACATTCATCTGTTCCAGCTTTAGTTACTAGTTACTTTAGTTACTCCACTACATTCATCTGTTCCAGCTTTAGTTACTAGTTACTTTAGTTACTCCGCTACATTCATCTGTTCCAGCTTTAGTTACTAGTTACTTTAGTTACTAGTTACTTTAGTTACTCCGCTACATTCATCTGTTCCAGCTTTAGTTACTAGTTACTTTAGTTACTCCGCTACATTCATCTGTTACAGTTTTAGTTACTAGTTACTTTAGTTACTCCGCTACATTCATCTGTTCCAGCTTTAGTTACTAGTTACTTTAGTTACTCCTCTACATTCATCTGTTACAGCTTTAGTTACTAGTTACTTTAGTTACTCCTCTACATTCATCTGTTCCAGCTTTAGTTACTAGTTACTTTAGTTACTCCGCTACATTCATCTGTTCCAGCTTTAGTTACTAGTTACTTTAGTTACTCCGCTACATTCATCTGTTACAGCTTTAGTTACTAGTTACTTTAGTTACTCCGCTACATTCATCTGTTACAGCTTTAGTTACTAGTTACTTTAGTTACTCCGCTACATTCATCTGTTACAGCTTTAGTTACTAGTTACTTTAGTTACTCCGCTACATTCATCTGTTACAGCTTTAGTTACTAGTTACTTTAGTTACTCCGCTACATTCATCTGTTACAGCTTTAGTTACTAGTTACTTTAGTTACTCCGCTACATTCATCTGTTACAGCTTTAGTTACTAGTTACTTTAGTTACTCCGCTACATTCATCTGTTACAGTTTTAGTTACTAGTTACTTTAGTTACTCCGCTACATTCATCTGTTACACCTTTAGTTACTAGTTACTTTAGTTACTCCACTACATTCATCTATTACACCTTTAGTTACTAGTTACTTTAGTTACTAGTTACTTTACACATTAAGATCACTGCACACAGAACACATGTAGTTTATAAAATCTGATGTCTGATTCTAAAGTAAACTAGCCGACAATATAACGGACTACAGGTCTACAGCTGAGATGATGAGACCATTAAACACACAACACTGGTTGGAGAGAAAGGAGAGAAGGAAAGAGAAAGACAGAAAGAAAGAAGGACAGAAAGGACAGAAAAGGAAAGGACAGAAAGGAAAGAAAGAGAAAAGACAGAAAGACCGAAAGAAGTAAAGAAAGAC
>JABUOV010000141.1:30000-55000 GCA_025617405.1 Perca schrenkii | reverse complement strand
TATAGTTCCCGGTTTGTTTACAGTTAGAAGACGGCTGTGTCAGGTTACGTTGTTTTTTGTACACGCTGTGACTCTATAAATCACAACGTGTAAATAGGAACATGTTGGCGTTATTTTGTCACTTTTGTCACAATTCTGAGCAGCAGGCTAGTTGGAACCAGTTACCTGCAGGATCTGTGATGGGCTAAGCTACCGCTGGAACCGTCAGACAGCGTTACAGCACGCACGGAGATGAGAAGGGTATGTATGGACTAGTCTTACTCTGGGGGTTACAGTGAATAAGATAAAGTCCCAATAAGAGATGAGAAGGGTATGTATGGACTAGTCTTACTCTGGGGGTTACAGTGAATAAGATAAAGTCCCAATAAGAGATGAGAAGGGGTATGTATGGACTAGTCTTACTCTGGAGGTTACGGTGAATAAGATAAAGTCCCAATAAGTCGCCGTGTTCCTTTAAAACAGTTGTGTGGTTTTCACACGCGACAAGCCGGGCCTCACCCTGCAGGTTGTAGTAGTTGGGGTTCTGGGTCATGCGGCGGTACAGGAACGTCCAGGTCAGGTAGTCCACGGCGTCCTGCTTGTTCTCCACCGTCTTGGTGACGATCTCGGCGTTGAAGTGGTCGTGGAGGCAGTGGTCCAGGTGGGACTCCACCGGCAGCGGCTCGTACAGGAACTTCTTGAAGAAGTCCTGCAGAGAAAAAAGGTTGTGGTTTCACTCTTAAGGGTGACTTACGGTTGTGGTTTCACTCTTAAGGGTGACTCACGGTTGTGGTTTCACTCTTAAGGGTGACTTACGGTTGTGGTTTCACTCTTAAGGGTGACTCACGGTTGTGGTTTCACTCTTAAGGGTGACTCACGGTTGTGGTTTCACTCTTAAGGGTGACTCACGGTTGTGGTTTCACTCTTAAGGGTGACTCACGGTTGTGGTTTCACTCTTAAGGGTGACTCACGGTTGTGGTTTCACTCTTAAGGGTGACTCACGGTTGTGGTTTCACTCTTAAGGGTGACTCAAGGGTGACTTACGGTTGTGGTTTCACTCTTAAGGGTGACTCACGGTTGTGGTTTCACTCTTAAGGGTGACTCACGGTTGTGGTTTCACTCTTAAGGGTGACTTACGGTTGTGGTCTCACGGTTGTGGTTTCACTCTTAAGGGTGACTCACGGTTGTGGTTTCACTCTTAAGGGTGACTCACGGTTGTGCCGAGGCTTCACGCAGAGCTGGTGAGTGGGCTCAAGTTTATACTGGTGTGTTAGTGTGTGTGAGAGTTAAGAGTTAGTTAGAGAGAGAGAGAGTGTGTGTGTGTGTGTGTGTGTGTGTGTGTGTTAGAAAGAGTGAGTGAGTGTGTGTGTTAGAGAGAGAGAGAGAGAGTGTGTGTGTGTGTGTGTGTGTGTGTGTGTGTGTGTGTGTGTGTGTGTGTGTGTGTTAGAGAGAGTGTGAGAGAGAGTGTGAGAGAGAGTGAGTGAGTGAGTGTGTGTGTGTTAGAGAGAGATAGAGAGTGTGTGTGTGTGTGTTAGAGAGAGAGTGTGAGAGAGTGAGTGAGAGAGAGTGTGAGAGAGAGTGAGTGAGTGAGTGTGTGTGTGTTAGAGAGAGATAGAGAGTGTGTGTGTGTGTGTGTTAGAGAGAGAGAGTGAGTGAGAGAGTGTGAGAGTGTGAGAGTGTGTGTGAGAGTGTGTGTGTGTGTGTTAGAGAGAGAGTGTGAGAGAGTGAGTGAGAGAGTGTGAGAGAGAGTGTGAGAGTGTGAGAGTGTGTGTGAGAGTGTGTGTGTGTGTGTGTGTGTGTGTTAGAGAGAGTGTGAGAGAGAGTGTGAGAGAGAGTGAGTGAGTGTGTGTGTGTTAGAGAGAGATAGAGAGTGTGTGTGTGTGTGTTAGAAAGAGTGAGTGAGTGTGTGTGTTAGAGAGAGAGAGAGAGTGTGTGTGTGTGTGTGTGTGTGTGTGTGTGTGTGTGTGTTAGAGAGAGTGTGTGTGTTAGAGAGAGAGATAGAGAGTGTGTGTGTGTGTGTGTTAGAAAGAGTGAGTGAGTGTGTGTGTTAGAGAGAGAGAGAGAGAGTGTGTGTGTGTGTGTGTGTGTGTGTGTGTGTGTTAGAGAGAGTGTGAGAGAGAGTGTGAGAGAGAGTGAGAGAGAGTGTGAGAGTGTGTGTGAGAGTGTGTGTGTGTGTGTGTGTGTTAGAAAGAGTGAGTGAGTGTGTGTGTTAGAGAGAGAGAGAGAGAGTGTGTGTGTGTGTGTGTGTGTGTGTGTAGAGAGAGTGTGAGAGAGAGTGTGAGAGAGAGTGAGTGAGTGAGTGTGTGTGTGTTAGAGAGAGATAGAGAGTGTGTGTGTGTGTTAGAGAGAGATAGAGAGTGTGTGTGTGTGTTAGAGAGAGAGTGTGAGAGAGTGAGTGAGAGAGTGAGAGAGTGTGAGTGAGAGAGTGTGAGAGTGTGTGTGAGAGTGTGTGAGTGTGTGTGTGTGTGTGTGTGTGTGTGTGTGTGTGTGTGTGTGTGTGTAGGAGTCTCTACCTTCTTGGAGCCCTGACACATGATGACACAGCGGCCCTCGTCATCCAGCATGGGTCTGTTCGCTTTGCCCACCATCTGCAGGACATCGTAGATCGGATAGTCCACGTACCTGAGAGAGAAAATTAGATTAGACTAGGGCTGGGCGATATGGACCAAAAGTCATATCCCGATATATTTTGGCTGAATATCGATATACGATATATATCCCAATATTTTTTTCCGCAAAGTGAGAGCAAATGTTCAGTCAAAGTCAAAGCCAAATATGACATGTGACATGTAGTTTCATAGAAACTGGCTATTTCAGTGAACGGTTGCAAAATCAAATGAATAAATAATAAACAGCTACATGATTAAATGCTCAGCTGTTCAAATAATATAATGTAAACATAAATACTGTATAACAACAGGAGTACCTTTTTTTTTTTTTTTTTAAATCAAAGCTCCACAAGGTGCACATTTAAATAAAAAAAATATCTTAAATAAAAATAGCCTATAAAATAAAAGGAGGCCAAGTTCAGAAAAGTTCATCACTTCACTGTGATGCAGCCTTTAAAACCAGGAAAAGACACTTATGTCATATCACGATATTACGATATCCAAAATCTAAGACGATATCTAGTCTCATATCACGATTTATCGATATAATATCGATATATCGCCCAGCCCTAGATTAGACTCAACTTTAGCAGAGTACAGGTACAGAGCCAATTAAATACAGTTGACATGCAACCAGAAGTGCAAAAGAAGCATTAAAAAAGGACAATTCTAGGGCTGTCCTCGACTAAAGAAATCCTTAGTCGACTAACACTTATAGGATTTTGTCGACTAATGGATTAGTTGATTTAATTGACAAAGCTGTGCTCTTTGAGAGGTGGTTAAGACTAGAAAAGCACAATATAAATGTAGTTAATTAACCATCTGTAAAACTGAGTTTCTCCACAATTAATCCTGCAAAAGCACCACTTTAAATCTTGTGTTTACCATAAATGTGCTCAGAAGTTTCTTGGAAATAAGTAATTAAGCATGAATAAGCATAAAAAATGACTAATGGACTAAAGAAATCTTAGTCGACTAAGACCAAAACGACCGATTAGTCGACTAATTAACTAAGAGGTGGCAGCACTAGACAATTCCGGCGTAAAATGACCCTAGGGGGTTAATAACATATGCGCGTCTAGTCGAATGTTCTTTGGGATGTGTTTTCATGCTAATAAAATGCGTCTCTAGCTTTTAACGAGCTACCGAAAAACCAGTGGTTAGCTGCTAACGCTAGCTTCCGAGGCAGAGGGTATATCTCTATTTCTACACCACTAACAAGGCTCAAAATAGCTCCACACTTCCACGGTAGCATCATGAGGGTCCCTACATGTAAACACAAGCATTGAGAACTTTGTAAGTGTACAGACAGTTTATTAAAAAGATAGTTTATAAAGACCGTTCCTGTTTTCATTCGGGCTCCATCATGAGCAGTCGAATCACAAACGCTGTGCTTGAGCTATGTTACTGGTTACACAGTGTTCGTGGTTTGACAGCTCATGACGGTTTGTTTATTTTTACATATACAGTACAGGCCAAAAGTTTGGACACACCTTCTCATTCAATGTGTTTCTTTGTTTTCATGACTATTTACATTGTAGATTCTCACTGAAGGCATCAAAACTATGAATGAACACATATGGAATTATGTACTTAACAAAAAAGTGTGAAATAACTGAAAACATGTCTTATATTTTAGATTCTTCAAAGTAGCCACCCTTTGCTTTTTTATTAATAAGGGAAATAATTCCACTAATGAACCCTGACAAAGCACACCTGTGAAGGTAAAACCATTTCAGGTGACTACCTCATGAAGCTCATTGAGAGAACACCAAGGGTTTGCAGAGTTCTCAAAAAAAAGCAAAGGGTGGCTACTTTGAAGAATCTAAAATATAAGACATGTTTTCAGTTATTTCACACTTTTTTTGTTAAGTACATAATTCCATATGTGTTCATTCATAGTTTTGATGCCTTCAGTGAGAATCTACAATGTAAATAGTCATGAAAATAAAAAGGAAACGCATTGAATGAGAAGTTGTGTCCAAACTTTTGGCCTGTACTGTATATATAAAAAGACTAATACTTCTCTTAATTGATCCTTTTGGGATGACTCTAGCAAGGAAATTGGATTTCCAGCAGCAGATTTCAGCTTACAAAACACTTAATAAAGAGGTATAAAAATACACTATACAGTAATATAATATACAAAACACAAAACCAGCGGGAGCCTTACGCGTGGATTTTGCCGTTGTAGTACTGGGTGTCCATGACGATGACGAGGTGTGCGGAGATGTTGATGCCCCAGCAGAGCGACCGAGAGGAAACCACCACCTGAACAGCACCTGTAACGAGAGAAGAACCGGACAAACCAAACATATTTATTGTTGATGTAGGTCTAGAGTGATTCCTACATTTTTCATTTAATGCTACATAACATTTCAGTCAACTCAAATGTTCGTCTACAGCTTGGTGCCTTTTACTTTAAATTTTGCCGAACTTCAACAGTGGCCCTTTTAGTTTAACATGAAACAGCCCCGAAATCACAATCATCAAACTCCACCAGACTCCATGTAAATAATCAGGACTTTTAGCGTGTATAGAGCCAGCATATCTCCACCAGACTCCATGTAAATAATCAGGACTTTTAGCGTGTATAGAGCCAGCATATCTCCACCAGACTCCATGTAAATAATCAGGACTTTTATCATCGTAAAACACACTTCATTCAAAGTGGACAGAAACTAAATTAAACTACCAAAAGCCGTCTTGGTTCATCTTTCCACTGTTCCAACAATCACCACTCTGGTTTGGTTGAAATAAACCCTTATTTCACCCATTTACATGTGGAGATATGCTGGCTCTATACACACTAAAAGTCCTGATTATTTACATGGAGTCTGGTGGAGATATGCTGGCTCTATACACGCTAAAAGTCCTGATTATTTACATGGAGTCTGGTGGAGATATGCTGGCTCTATACACGCTAAAAGTCCTGATTATTTACATGGAGTCTGATGGAGATATGCTGGCTCTATACACGCTAAAAGTCCTGATTATTTACATGGAGTCTGGTGGAGATATGCTGGCTCTATACACGCTAAAAGTCCTGATTATTTACATGGAGTCTGGTGGAGATATGCTGGCTCTATACACGCTAAAAGTCCTGATTATTTACATGGAGTCTGGTGGAGTTTGGTGATGGTGATTTTGGGGCTGTTTCATGTTAAACTACTACTACTAAACTGCTGTCAAACCCTATACCCCAACCCCCCCACTCCGCTCTGCATCAGCCAACCTGCTTGCTGCCTCCTCACAGCGAGGGACAAATAATCACTCAACGAAATCGCGACTCCGTGTTTCCTCTATGTTGATTTGACCGTGGCGGCCCCCCACGGCAACATTTCTCTTTGTGGGCTCTTTGTAGCATTACCTATTTAAAGCTAATGTACTTGCACTTACTACTTGTTGTCTGGAGTTTGCACCTTCAAGGTTGAACGCACTTAATTGTTAAGTCGCTTTGGATAAAAGCCTGTAATGTAATGTGATGTAATGTAATCTTGCACGGTCGACCGGAAGACAACACAAGGATTCGGGACCAAGCAGAAAGAGCAAAGCAGGAGGGTGTCATACCTGAGTTGAAGAGCTGCTCCACTATTCTGCGCTCGGTGGCAGACAGGCCCTCGTGCAGGTAGCCGACGCCGTTGGCCAGCGTCTCTTTCAGAGTCGAGTCGTTGATTTTCTCCAGGAAAGGAACCAGGTCCTTCTCTGTGCAATGCAAGAACCTGCAGAGAGACGAACCTCGTTAGGATGTAACCGCAACCATCGACACCATCACAGTGTGTCCCCCATCTACAGCTACGATATCTCAGCGACTACGTTCACATGCACATCATATTCTGGGGTTGTTTTGTATTATTTATTTGTGGGATTTTGAGCATATCAGATACATATTACACCTCATCCATGAAGTGAAACTAATAAAAAGATTAATTCTGTCAAACAAGGTACTTACAAAGAGACTGTTTACCCCCCAACTCCCACCCCCTTCCCTCCCTTACAGAGAGGTATCAATGAAATAGAGTAAAATGGGTTTTCATACAGGTAATAGTGGTAGTCTAATATAGGCCATGCACGACTTCCTTGTTTTGGTGGAACATGTGGACGTTCAAAAGTAGTTTTAGTCGTGCAACAGAGAACTCAGATTGGACAGATAGTCTAGCTAGATGTCTGGATTTACCCTGCAGAGATCTGAGGAGCAGTTAACCATAGTTAAAGGTATTGTGTAGGATTTTCTTTTTCCGGGTGGATCATCAAAATAATTGGTCCTCCTAGTTGTCAATCAGTCTGGTGATATGTATACGTAAGGCCGTCGTACGTGCTCGTCCCTAGGTAGTCTTCGCTTTCTGCGCATGAGCACTTTCAGGTGTATATGTGTGGTGAGCTACGGTTTCAGCCGTTCATGGAAGCTCGCCGTTCTCAAGACAAGAGTGTTTTTGGGAGAATATTTCACACGCTGGCGTGCGCTAAAAGCACAGGTTGGGCTTCCCACTGATGCCTCAGTCGTGAAGTTTCTACTCCACAGGTAAAGTTTGGCTATTTGGAGAAATCCTTTTAAAATCACTGCTAGTAAAAGTTGATGTAAGCTATGATTAGCGATGCTAGCCCTGGCACAAGTCACGCACCGCGCACACACGGTAAACATCTCAATTTGTGAAAAAGGTCAAATCTTCTTTTGTAAAGTAGGCTTGTATGAGCCATGCAGACAGCAACTTGTAAACAGTGCACTCTCGTGCACACGTTTAATAGGCGTTCCCTCTCGGGAGCAGGCAGAGGGTTGAACATGTGCATTTTTTTAAAAAAGTACAGAGGGCGGTTCTTTTCTAAAATTCGGGAAAATCCTCCACAATACCTTTAACTTGTACCATAGCATTTGTGTCTTTGGTGCTTCCAAACTGTAACCATGTAAACCTATTCTGATACAATCTCAAATTACAATTATGAACCTGAAAATGAGCGCGTCAGCCAGTTCACTGTGGGTTAAACCACCTCAGTAGCTAACAGTATCAGACTGAGCTCCTTCAACAAGTAGAGTATAAGCGTGATCACTGTAGCGTCTGACCTCTGAGGAACCACGTCCGCGGCGCAGAAGGTGAGGATGTCGATGGCCGTGAGGCGCGTCTGTCTGCGGGACGGCACGAACACCACGGCCGGCTTGGAGGGAGAGTGCTTCATGATGGCGTGGTAAACGGGCTTCGCCATGGACAGCAGGCGAGTCTGAGTGTGACTCACGTTGAAGCCCTGAAAAACAGAAACAGAAAACCGTTGGCAGCAAAATCAGGAACGGGGACAGGAAGTCCCTTTCTTCTCGGGTGGCATGGGTTTGCGTTAAAGAGATGTTCCCGATAACACTTGTTTGCACACTTCTTTTTTTGGTGAATAGGAGCATAGGAAAAGGTAAAAGTTGCTGCAAAAAGAGATGTGTTAAAAATGACACAACATGTGTAGTCCCTGAACACACTCACCACATGTGTTAAAATTCTACACACGTTGTGTCATTTTTAACACATCTCTTTTTGCAGTGTACAGTTTCCTACATCCATTTTAAATCTCTGTTTTAAGAAATCATTAGTGGGATAAATCCTATTCATAATTTTAAATTGCATTTCATTCACCTTTGGCTGGACAGGAAATTTTAAGTATTTACATCTAATTTTTTTTTTTATTGTCTCCTAACCGAAGTCTTTGAGAATACACTGCAAAAAGAGATGTGTTAAAAATGACACAACATGTGTAGAATTTTAACACATGTGGTGAGTGTGTTCAGGGACTACACATGTTGTGTCATTTTTAACACATCTCTTTTTGCAGTGGGGTGTGCTCGATTAAAGAACTTCTTAGTCAACTAACACTCATTCAATTGTATCGACTAATCGATTAGTGGATTTAATCGACAGATCTGTAAATCTGAGTTTCTCCGCAAAGAGTCGTGCTAAAAGCACCACTTTAAATCTTGTGTTTACCATAAATGTGCTCAGAAGTTTCTTGGAAATAAGTAATTAAGCATGAATAAGCATAAAAAATGACTAATGGACTAAAGAAATCTTAGTCGACTAAGACCAAAACTACCGATTAGTCGACTAATCAACTAAGAGGTGGCAGCCCTAACGCTTACCCCTACTTTTTTCGGTTGACTAGCGCACAGTTTTTACAGACCTGGATGTGCAGCTCCAGAGGAACCGGTCTGACGTTGGGGTGGAAGTTGAACGTGGCCGTGGTGCTGCAGCCGAGCCAGTGGGCCACGTCTTTGGCGTTGGACAGGGACGAGCTGAGCGCCACTATGCGGATGGGACGCTCGATCTGAGAGGAGATGTACCTCATCCTGGAGCAGATGACTTCCAACACAGGCTGATGGAAAGAAACCACAAAAGGTTAACACGATGCACTGAAAAGGGCTGCACAATATACAGTAAAGGCCAAAAGTTTGGACACACCTTCTCATTCAATGCGTTTCCTTTTTATTTTCATGACTATTTACATTGTAGATTCTCACTGAAGGCATCAAAACTATGAATGAACACATATGGAATTATGTACTTAACAAAAAAGTGTGAAATAACTGAAAACGTCTTATATTTTAGATTATATTTTAGACTTTGTCAGGGTTCATTAGTGGAATTATTTCCCTTATTAATACAATTTTTTTTAACTTCCTCCTCCAAATTGTATGTCTTTCCATAATGGTTTGTTTGCTTTTTGTATATTTGTTTTACATGTGAAACACCAAGGACCGTGCTGGAAATAAGTATTTTACTTTAGCATGTTATCCTTTGGATTAATGTTTTATTGTCTTTATCCAGAAATAAATCAATCAATCAATCAATGTTCCAGATAGGGCTGGGCGATACGGAGAAAATATATCACGGTAATTTTGACCAAATACCTCGATATCGATACCGCAACGATATTGTAGTGATTATTGGTGCTTTCACAAAATAGTTACACAATGAGATTTTAGATGTTTGTGTGTCTGTGTGTGTGTGTATCTCTCTGTGTGTGTGTGTGTGTGTGTGTGTGTGTGTGTGTGTGTGTATGTGTGTGTGTGTGTGTCTGTGCGTCTCTGTGTGTGCGTGTCTCTCTCTCTCTGTCTGTGTGTCGCTCTGTCTGTGTGTCGCTCTGTCTGTCTGTCTGTCTGTCTGTCTGTCTGTCTGTCTGTCTGTCTGTCTGTCTGTCTGTCTGTCTGTCTGTCTCTGTGTGTGTGTGTGTCTCTCTCTCTCTCTCTCTCTCTGTGTCTCTGTGTCTGTCTGTCTGTCTGTCTGTCTGTCTGTCTCTGTGTGTGTGTGTGTGTCTCTCTCTCTCTCTCTCTCTTCTCTCTCTCTCTCTCTGTGTCTGTCTGTCTGTCTGTCTGTCTGTCTGTCTCTCTCCCCCTGTCTCTCTGATTTATTATACAGATGAGGATGAAATGTGTTTGCGTTCTTACTCCGTTCTCTCCTCCGATCAGGTGCGTCTCGTCCACGATGAAGAGGCTGACGTTCTGGACGTTCTTCCTCTGTTTCCAGCGCCGAGACAGGATGTCCCATTTGTCGGGGGTGCTGACGATAATGTCCCCTTTCCCCAGGAGCTTCAGATCGGTGCTGGTTTCTCCCGTCAGGAGCACCACCTTTTTGTTCAGGATGTCCTGGAACTTCTGGTGCCAGTCGACAAACACCTGAGACAAAGAGAGTCACACAACGGACACTAGAATCATCTTTTCCTTTCAACAACCGATCAGTTTACATCCACGTTTGTCCAGACTCATATGTGTAGTAACAACTTTCAAGCTGTTTAATAAAAAGGTATTACAGTAGGTACTGCACAAAAAAACTAAAAGCTTTCAAAAAAACTTGAAAAAGCATAGAAAAAAAGTGACCAAAATGTTGAAAAAAAATGACCAAACAAAAGTAGTAAAAAAGCTTGAAAAAAGCGACAAAAGGCTTAAGAAGAATTCAATAAAAAGCATCGAAAAAAGTGACAAAAATGTCAAAAAAAGCAGCAAAAAAGTTGAAAAAAGTGACAAAATGTCGAAAAATGGGACAAAAAAAGCAGCAAAAAAGCAGCAAAAAAGCGACAAAAAGCTTTAAAAAAAACTTCAATAAAAAGCATTGAAAAAAGTGACAAAAGAAAGAAGAAACAAAAAAGTTGAAAGTGTCAAAAAATCGTTTAAAGAAGCATTAATAAAAATACAAAAACTCTGAAAATAATTACAAAAATGTCCCGTTCCGCTCCCCCCACCCACCCCCCTTTGAATACATCTGAAAAAGTGATGTGGTGGTCCTATATTCGGCCAAGTCTGTCTCCAGCTCGGAGGTGTAAACAGTGAGTAAATACTTCAGATATCAGCCCGGTGCCGGAGGAGTTTGTACCTGCTCGGCCAGAGCTTCCATCGGGGTGATGTAGACGCAGCGACCTTCGGCGTTGTGCAGCAGCATCCTCAGAATAGCAAACTCGGCACAGATGGTCTTCCCACTGCCGGTGGGAGCGCCCACAAACACGTTATCGTCGCTGTTGTACACGGCGTTGAACACTGGAGGAGAAGAAACAATACGACAAAGTCAAGAAAACATTCAGGGCCCTATTTCAACGATGTAAATGCACTGTGTGAAGTGCCTGGTGCAGGTGTGTTCAGGGCGTGTCCAAATCCACTTCTGCTAGTTTGATGGCGTGAAAAAAGTGTTGATTAGTCGACTAATTGGCAGTTTTGGTCTTAGTCGAATAAGATTTCTTTAGTCCATTAGTCATTTTTTATGCTTATTCATGCTTAATTAAATAAATACTTATTTCCAAGAAACTTCTGAGCACATTTATGGTAAACACAAGATTTAAAGTGGTGCTTTTGCAGGATTAATTGTGGAGAAACTCAGTTTAACAGATGGTTAATTAACTACATTTATATTGTGCTTTTCTAGTCTTAACCACCTCTCAAAGAGCACAGCTCTGTCGATTAAATCAACTAATCCATTAGTCGACTAAATCCTAGAAGTGTTAGTCCACTAAGAATTTCTTTAGTCGAGGACAGCCCTAATAATGCGCTGGGCGCCTGGTCCTAAAGGGTTGTTCTTAGTGTCTTCATTAATCAGAGGTGTGTTTTGGGCATAACATGCAATCAACCAATCAGAGCTCATCTCCCATTCATCAACCAATCAGAGATCAGCTCCCATTCCCTTTAAAAGCCAGGCGCGTTTGGACCTTGGAGAATTGCTGTTATGATTGGAGGATTTGCACCATAATATTTTTATTTGTAATCTTCTGCATGTGTTGGTGCTGCTGTGCGTATCTGTGTGTGTGTGTGTGTGTGTGTGTGTGTGTGTGTGTGTGTGTGTGTGTGTGTGTGTGTGTGTGTGTGTGTGTGTGTGTGTGTGTGTGTGTGTGTGTGTGTGTGTCTGTGTGTGCTGCTGTGTGTCCCTGTGTGTGTAACAAGCATAGTGTGTGCGTGCGCTGTGCACGAGCCTAGGAGCATTTTACTAATGCTCTGTTAAAGGTGCCCTGCCACACGTATATTTCATGACTTTGTGGTGATGTCTGAAGGTCTACCATGGACTCTGTAACCTTGGTAACCTTGTTTCAAGCCATTCTAGCGCGGTATAGAAAGCCTGCAGGAAGACTCGGCTCGATTTCTGCCAGTTCTCATTAAAATTCAACAAGCTAAGCTGTTTGAATCTGATTGGCTAACAGCTAGCCAATGAGAGCCTGGCTGTCAGCATCCTTTACCCAGCCCAACTGGGCGAGCTCATGAATAGTAATGAGCTCAGGCAGTATGATGTCAGACTGACCAGCTGTTGTGATTGGTCTGATTTCTCCTCTTATTTCTGTTCAGTGTCTAGAGCTGACAGAGGAGGTAGCAGTTCATTTTCACATTCACCACATAACACAAACACATATATGGACCTGATAGATTTAAAAAAATACAAGTGAACTTGGTTTTGTGTAGGGCTGTCCTTGACTAAAGAACTTCTTAGTCGACTAACACTTATAGGATTTAGTCGACTAATCGATTAGTTGATTTAATTGACAGAGCTGTGCTCTTTGAGAGGTGGTTAAGACTAGAAAAGCACAATATAAATGTAGTTAATTAACCATCTGTAAAACTGAGTTTCTCCACAATTAACCCTCCAAAAGCACCACTTTAAATCTTGTGTTTACCATAAATGTGATCAGAAGTTTCTTGGAAATGAGTAATTAAGCATGAATAAGCATAAAAAATGACTAATCGACTAAAGAAATCTTAGTCAACTAAGACCAAAATGACTGATTAGTCGACTAATCGACTAAGAGGTGGCAGCCCTAGTTTTGTGTGGCAGGGCCCCTTTAAAATAACAATGAAATGCTGCGTTATTGACTTTAGACCAGGTTTTTGTTGGTCAATGGCGCGATCAGACAAATCCCCAGTAAGTACCTTGCGTCTGGATGGGGTTGAAGAAGGGGAACTTGTTCTGATAGAGCGCCTCGAAGGCTGAGTTTCTGAGAGCGGTGACGGGCAGAGGCTGCAGGTCCAGCAGCTCGGTCGGGGGCGGGTACTTCTCCGGGAGGATCAGGTGACGGAAGGATACCGGCAGCTGAGTCTCGCACGCTGACAAGAAAAAGACAAAAACATTGTGTGAGTTCTACGACACAAGTCAAGATAATTGTCAATTCTGCAATGTGTGCCAGACATGCAGGAAGAAATCATAAATAAGTTTCTCTCTAGCCCTCAATCAGCAGAGGTAGCACAAGTATAGTATAAAAGATGAGTAACATATACAAATAAAGATTAAAAAGATAAGTAATACAGTGTTTTTCCTCGCTTTGTGGAAGACTTTAAACATCCTTCCTTAAATGTTTTTTACGTTTTTCAAATAAAAAAATAAATGCTACTTCCTCGGATCTACTACATAAATGCTTTGTAGTCTGTTTGTGTCTCTGTCTCTGTGTGTGCGTGTGTGTGTGTGTGTGTGTGTGTATGTCTGTGTGTGTGTGTGTGTCTCTGTCTGTGTGTATGTGTGTCTGTCTGTGTGTATGTGTGTCTGTCTGTGTGTATGTGTGTCTGTCTGTGTGTATGTGTGTCTGTCTGTGTGTCTGCATGTGTCTCTGTCTGTGTCTTGTGTGTGTGTATGTGTGTGTCTCTGTGTGTGTCTGTGTCTCTGTCTGTGTGTATGTGTGTCTGTCTGTGTGTATGTGTGTCTGTCTGT
Organism: Perca schrenkii; assembly: GCA_025617405.1. NCBI lineage: Eukaryota > Metazoa > Chordata > Actinopteri > Perciformes > Percidae > Perca > Perca schrenkii. The sequence goes on along the minus strand of JABUOV010000141.1, from coordinate 41,271 downwards.
GTGTCTGCATGTGTCTCTGTCTGTGTCTCTGTCTGTGTGTATGTGTGTCTGTCTGTGTGTGTGTGTGTGTGTGTGTGTGTGTCTCTGTGTGTCTATGTATGCGTGTCTGTGCGTCTCTCTGTGCATCTCTGTGTGTGTGTGTGTGTGTGTCTCGGTCTGTGTGTGTGTGTGTGTGTGTGTGTGTGTGTGTGTCTCTGTGTGTCTATGTGTGCGTGTCTGTGTGTCTCTGTGCGTGTCTCTCTGTGTGTGTGTGTCTGTGTGTGTGTGTCTCTGTGTGTCTATGTGTGCGTGTCTGTGTGTCTCTGTGCGTGTCTCTGTGTGTGTGTGTGTGTGTGTGTGTGTGTGTGTGTGTGTGTGTGTGTGTGTGTGTCTCTGTCTGTGTGTATGTGTGTCTGTCTGTGTGTATGTGTGTCTGTCTGTGTGTATGTGTGTCTGTGTGTCTGCATGTGTCTCTGTCTGTGTCTTGTGTGTGTGTATGTCTGTGTGTCTCTGTGTGTGTCTGTGTGTCTGCATGTGTCTCTGTCTGTGTCTTGTGTTTGTGTATGTCTGTGTGTCTCTGTGCGTGTCTCTGTGTGTGTGTGTGTCTCTGTCTGTGTCTTGTGTGTGTGTATGTCTGTGTGTCTCTGTGTGTGTCTGTGTGTGTGTGTGTCTCTGTCTGTGTCTTGTGTGTGTGTATGTCTGTGTGTCTCTGTGTGTGTCTCTGTGCTTGTGTCTCTGTCTGTGTGTGTGTGTGTGTGTGTGTGTGTCTCTGTGTGTCTATGTATGCGTGTCTGTGCGTCTCTGTGCGTGTGTCTCTGTGTGTGTGCGTCTCTCTGTGCGTCTCTGTGTGTGTGTGTGTGTCTCGGTCTGTGTGTGTGTGTGTGTGTCTCTGTGTGTCTATGTGTGCGTGTCTGTGTGTCTCTGTGCGTGTCTCTCTGTGTGTGTGTGTGTGTGTGTGTGTGTGTGTGTGTCTGTGTGTGTGTGTCTCTGTGCGTGTCTCTGTGTGTGTGTGTGTGTGTGTGTGTATGTGTGTCTCTTAAAGAGATCCAAGACTAAACTTAAAGCTAAAACAAGTCCAACTCCAGTCATTAGATTGGAGAAAGTCTTTCAGTGACATTCACTCAGCTGCTGCACCTAACCCTTCTAATGACGGGAGAACCCTGTAATACACAGGTGTCAAACTCGAGGCCCGAGGGCCAAATCCGGCCCCTCGCAGATTATGATCTGGCCCACATATCAATTTAGGTTCACAATACATTTTGGCCCACCTAGTTTTTGTCACTTTTGCAGAATTTTTGTAATATTTTGATGTTTTTTGTCACTTTTGCAGAATTTTTTGTAATATTTTGACATTTTTTGCAGATTTTTTTTAATATTTTGACATTTTTGCAAACATTTTTCTAAGATTTTCACATTTTTTGCAGGATTTTTTTGTAATATTTTCAAAAAAATTTTTTTTGTATTTTGACATTTTTGCAGAAATGTTTGTAATATTTTCACATTTTTCACATTCACTTTTGTCGAAATCTTTGTCTTTTTTTCCCCACGTTTTTGGGCGCTTCTTTTCTAAGAAGGCCGAGGAACTTTCTGCTGACGTCTTTAGGACTTTATGTCGACCAAACTGTGAGTGAGATATGACACAAAACCTGTCAATAAACTACAAACATGTCTGGCCCTTGGTGGGATTCTAATTTTCCAGTGTGGCCCTCTGGGAAGTTGAGTTTAACACCCCTGCTGTAATACATACGATACAATCACACATTTTAAAGCGTGCAAATGTCAAACCAAGCCGTAGACGAGTGTCTCGGTAGGGCTGGGCGATATATCGATATTATATCGATATCGTGATATGAGATTGGATATTGTCTTAGATTTTGGATATTGTAATATGACCATAAGTGTCTTTTCCTGGTTTTAAAGGCTGCATTACAGTAAAGTGATGTCATTTTCTGAACTTATCAGACTGTTGTAACTGTTCTATTATTTGCCTTTACCCACTTAGTCATTATATCCACATTACTGATGATTATTTATCAAAAATTTAAGTGTGAAGATATTTTGTATAGATATATATAACCTGTTTATTATTTATTCATTTGATTTTGCAACTGTTCACTGAAATAGCCGGTTTCTATGAAACTACATGTGACATGTCATATTTGGCTTTGACTGAACTTTTGGTCCATATCGCCCAGCCCTATCCAGCGGTCAGTGTAACGCTTATTAGTTAAATTTTCAAAGCAAATATCCAATTTTTCAGTTTTTTTTTTCCACCTTGACGAATTAAAAAAATTGGATCTTTTACCGGTTTTCCCAATGTTCTGTTTTTTTTTTATTCAGAGGATCAGAAATTGAGAAAATTTCAAAATTGCATCTGAGCTCCAATTATTCAATACTGCAATGGTATTCTCTGTGCAAACCGTTAATTAGCTTATAAAGCTAGTCGTCGGGGCAGAGGGTCAAGTAAAAATAAATCACTACACCACTAACAAGGCAAAGGGGATATGACTTTTGGTCCATATCGCCCAGCACTATGTCTCGGTGGAGTCACTTACAGAGCCATCGGTCGGAGACCACGCGGATGAAGTACTGCGGCGGCAGAGGCTCGAACACCGGCACAAAGAAGGTCACCAGGTGTTCGTCCTGGGCGTACTTGGCTTTGAGCAGGAAGTACTCGTGGTGGAGGATGACCTCGCTGTCCACGTCCTCAACCAGGATCCAGAAAGCCTCGGAGGACCCGTGAATCTATGGGGGGGGGGAAGGAAAAGGAAAGGTTGGGTTTTTACAGGCAGCTTCGAAAGGCGGCAGAGAGTGGAGCGATTACATTCATTCTCTTCATTTATTGAAAAATATGGCAAATATTGATTCAGTCTGTGCCTAAAAAGTTATTCAATTCGGTACCCAGCCCTACTCAAGAAGAGTAGTAGTATCTATAAAATCCTAAAAATACCACACACACAGACAGAGACACACACAGAGAGACACACACACACACACACAGAGACAGAGAGACACACACACAGACAGAAACACAGAGAACGAGACACACAAAGACACACACACACCCACAGAGACACAGAGAGAGAGAGAGAGACACACACAGACACAGAGAGAGAGACACACTCAGAAACACACACAGACACACGTCTCAAACCAATAAAAGTAGTAGTATCTATAAAATCCTAGAGATACCCATCCCCCCCCACATACAGACAGAGACACACACACTGACAGAGAGAGACACACACACACTGACAGAGAGACAGACAGAGAGACACACACACTGACAGAGAGAGACAGACACACACACACTGACAGAGAGACACACACACAGACAGAGAGACACACACACACTGACAGAGAGACACAAAGACACACACACAGACAGAGACACAGATAGAGAGAGACACACACACACACCTCTCAAACCGATGAGAGAGTAGACATAAACACACTGACAGAGAGCCCAGACACACACACACACAGACAGAGACACACACACTGACAGAGAGAGACACACACACAGACAGAGAGACACACACACACACACAGACAGAGACAGACAGAGAGAGACACACACACACAGACAGACAGAGAGACACAAAGAGAGACACACACACACACTGACAGAGAGACACACACACACACACACACACAGAGACAGAGACACACACACACAGACAGAGAGACACAAAGAGAGACACACACACACACACACAGAGACAGAGACAGACAGAGAGAGAGACACACAGAGACACAAAGAGACACACTCACAGACAGAGACACACACAGAAACACACACACAGAAACACACACACACCTCTCAAACCGATGAGAGTAGTAGTATCTATAAAATCCTAAAGATAGCCACACACACACACACACACACACACACACACACACACACACACACACACACACACACACACACACACACACACACACACACACACACACACACACACACACAGAAACACACACAGAAACACCTCTCAAACCGATGAGAGTAGTAGTATCTATAAAATCCTAAAGATAGCCATCCCTATTCCGGAGACCATCGTGGGTCCAACCACTGACCTTGTCGTCCCACTGGAAGTCTGGTGTGACCGTGAGCTCCACTTTCAGCGTGGAGCGCGTGATTGGCTGCAGGTGGACGGCCAGGTCCAGTTTGGGGAACTGGTGGACGTATTTGTGGATGGTTTTCCCCATTTTTGGCATTCGGATCAGCTCGCCTGAAAAATTAAAAAAAGCATGGCTTCTGGTTACTCTCCAGGCTGCCTTGAGTAGCCAGACCTACCTACACAGCGCTGTGGAGTAAAGGTCTGTGGATACACCCCAGATGCATTCTGGGATAAGGAGATGAAAACACACTGGGATGTTTGCATTTCTTTGAACCAATCACAGTCGTCTTGGGGCGGGGCTAAGCTGCAACGGTAGGTAGGGCTGGGCGATATGGACCAAAAGTCATATCCCGATATATTTTGGCTGAATATCGATATACGATATATATCCCGATATTTTTTTTCCTTTAAAGTGAGAATAAATGTTCAGTCAAAGCCAAATATGACATGTCACATGTAGTTTCATAGAAACTGGCTATTTCAGTGAACAGTTGCAAAATCAAATGAATAAATAATAAACAGGTTTCTTCACCTGGTTCAATGCTCAGCTGTTCAAATAACAATAAAATGTAAACATTAATACTGTATAACAACAGGAGTACCTTTGTTTTTTTAAATCAAAGCTCCAAATTGTTAAATTTTTCTTCTACACATTTTCAGCTCTTATTTCTACGTCGCATATTTTCTGATATAGGGCTGGGCGATATAAAGAAAATCAGATATCATGATATTCTTGACCAAATACCTCGATATCGATATTGCGGCGATATATTTCTAGAATTGACAGTTGGTGCTCTCGCAAAATATCTTCACACTTATATTTTAGATAAATAATCATTAATAATAGAACAGCTAGAACAGTCTGGTGAGTTCAGAAAAGTTCATCACTTCACTGTAATGCAGCCTTTAAAACCAGGAAAAGACACTTATGGTCATATCACGATATTACAATATCCAAAATCTAAGACGATATCTAGTCTCATATCACGATATCGATATAATATCGATATATCGCCCAGCCCTAACGGTGGCTCTGCTAAATAGTGTCAGGAAGGAACTGGTTTTGGTGGAACATTTGCACCCCGCAAAAGAAAATGCCACATACAATATTAACTGAAGTTAACTGGTCACACAATCCAGTAACGTGAGCTATTTAAATTAGCTGATACATGGTTAAACCTCATTGGCTCTTACCAGTGTATCTCTGTGTGTAATTTCATCCACGACAATCCCACCAATCAGTCCCAAAACCTCCCAGTTAGAGAGGAAATGTCCTCAACATATTCTTTATAAATCTTTACAATCATTCCCTGAAAGAACAGAGTAGGTCTGCCTTGCTGCATCATCCAAATTCTCCTCAAAACTTGACATTAACCGTATGTAACGCTGCTAACCGGTAGATTAAACTCTTAGCTACCAGAGGAGCTAACTGGTAGATTAAACTCTTAGCTACCAGAGGAGCTAACTGGTAGATTAAACTCTTAGCTACCAGAGGAGCCAACTGGTAGATTAAACTCTTAGCTACCAGAGGAGCTAACTGGTAGATTAAACTATTAGCTACCAGAGGAGCTAACTGGTAGATTAAACTATTAGCTACCAGAGGAGCTAACTGGTTGATTAAACTCTTAGCTACCAGCAGAGCTAACCAGTAGATTAAACTCTTAGCTACCAGAGGAGCTAACTGGTAGGTTAAACTCTTAGCTACCAGAGGAGCTAACTGGTAGATTAAACTCTTAGCTACCAGAGGAGCTAACTGGTAGGTTAAACTCTTAGCTACCAGAGGAGCTAACTGGTACATTAAACTCTTAGCTACCAGAGGAGCTAACTGGTAGATTAAACTCTTAGCTACCAGAGGAGCTAACTGGTAGATTAAACTCTTAGCTACCAGAGGAGCTAACCGGTAGATTAATCTCTTAGCTACCAGAGGAGCTAACTGGTAGTTTAAACTCTTAGCTACCAGAGGAGCTAACTGGTAGGTTAAACTCTTAGCTACCAGAGGAGCTAACTGGTAGTTTAAACTCTTAGCTACCAGAGGAGCTAACCGGCAGATTAAACTCTTAGCTACCAGAGGAGCTAACCGGTAGATTAAACTCTTAGCTACCAGAGGAGCTAAATGGTACATTAATCTCTTTGCTACCAGAGGAGCTAACTGGTAGTTTAAACTCTTAGCTACCAGAGGAGCTAACTGGTAGATTAAACTCTTAGCTACCAGAGGAGCTAACTGGTAGTTTAAACTCTTAGCTACCAGAGGAGCTAACTGGTACATTAAAGTCTTAGCTACCAGAGGAGCTAACTGGTAGATTAAACTCTTTAGCTCTCCTCTGGCCCGCCTATATCAGATACACCGATGTGATTGGTGCAGCTCGGCTACAAGGGCATACAGTAGTTAATGAGCATCATTACTGAATGCCAGAGGGACTCGCTGAGCTAATCACAATTGTGCTCTCGCCAGAACTCTGGATTTCCAGGGTTAGAAAGCTAACGGACATCCAGCGGGACCGAACTATCCTGGAAATGAACCACCGACTAGAAAACTCACCGATCTCATTGTGGTTCAGGTCGTAGAGGCGCTCAAAGGGGAAGTTCTTCTTCTCGATCTTCTTGATGACTTCCTCTGGAAGCTTCTTGAACTGTCGCAGCGGAGACATCGACTGCCACCTGAAACACGAGAACAGGTACTCAGAACATCAGTGGCCTGCCTCTGCGGACAAAAACACCAGGACAGTTATGGAGTCACAGGACTGTGTCTGACTATCCTGGGACAGTCATGATGGCATGAAGATAAGTCTTTGAGACAGAGAGCAGCAAATATGGTCTAATTTTACTATAAACAAATAACTTTTGGTTTAACTTTCTGGTTAAGGTTTGGACATGCTCACAATAAGTAAGATGTGAGTCAAGAGAGACTCCAAGATACTTATAAGTGGATACAACTAAAAGTTTTGGATTAGAAAACATGATGGGATTGGATATGGATAAATCATTATTGTCTTCAAGGTAATTGACCAGTTGATTATATAATGCTTTTTCAAGTAACTTGGAGATAGTTGGGAGAATTGCAATTGGTCAGTAGTTGGAAACAGTGGTTGGGTCATCAGACTTAAAAATCAGGGTGATCTGGGTCATTTTCCACATGGCAGGAAATACTGATTGTCTAATACACAGATTGACTAAGTGATGAAAAAGTGGTGTAAGAGTACTGCTGCTGGAGGAAAGAGAGACGGACTTACATTCTCTTGTCGATCATCTTGCAGAGATTCATGGTCTTGTCCGTCAGCTGAGCCCAGCCTCTGTTGAGAACGATCTCAAATATCGCCCGCATTAATCTTCCAGCACTCTGTCACAAAATAATTAACAATCCCATTAAAACTTTATTTCAAAAACAAACTTTCATATCTCAAAAAAAACATTTATATTGGCTGCGTTCACACCGCAAGTCTTAATGCCTAATTCGTATGTTTCTCAGATTAGATTTTTTTTTGACAGTTTAGCTGTTCACACGACTTTTTTAAAACGTGGCCTATATCGGACTCCAGTGTGAACTGTTGGGCGGTTTCGAACTGACCCGCATGCGCAAAAGACCAGTAACCATTACATCAGACTAGGGCTGGGAAAAAAAATAATTTTATTTAAAAATCGAGTCGGTAGGTCACATTGATTAATATTTTCCAAAAATCGATTTTTTAGATTTAGTTTCAGTCCAAATACAGTATAAATAATTTGGATGTTTAACAATCTTTATTGCACACTGCACAGTGACTTTTCACTCAGAGAAAGTGTTTGTCTTTGCAATTTTGTTTGTGTTGATGCACTTTAACTAAATACAATAAATATACATTTTTAAAATATATTTACAGTTCACAGTTATTTTGTTTTAAATGGAAGGGGGGGGGAATCGAATTGAAAATCAAGTTTTTTAGGGGAAAAAAAATCGCCCAGCTCTACATCAGACGCAGCTGCACTAAAGTTAGGGAGGTTATGGAGGAAGTCAGCATTTTCACTTTTATTTCAAAATGTTTGTGTAACGGCAGCCGTCACATTAATGAGCATATACACTAATTAGGTCTAACACCTCCTTCTCCCTCTATTGACTTGCTCCATCACTCTTCTCCACGTTGTAGCCTAGTCCAGTTTGTAATGTTACTTAGGGTTCATTCATACGCATTTTAACCAATACTTTTTCATGACTTTTCAGCAAATTTCCATGACTTTGTGTTCCTGAAAATGTCAGTCGACATTCTACAATAAGAATAAAAATCTGTGTTAAAGTTTAACCTCAGAGGTTTAACTATAACATGAATGATAATGTCAATGGTTTATAGAGGGATACATTTTATTAGCACAAACAGACAGTTGGAAAAACAGAAAAATGGGTTCCAATATCCAATTTTTTATTTCTTTTTTCTCGCTTTGACATATTAAAAAATTGGATCTTTAAACTGTTTTTATAATTTTCTGTTTTTATTCACAGGATCAGAAATTGAGAAAATTACAAAATTTTGTCTGAGCTCCAATTATTTAATACTGCCGTGGTATTCTCTCCCTCGAAACCATCAGTTGCAAATCTGACCCCAAAAGTCTATCAGTTTGTTTATTTTTTTGGTCCATATTCAGTTAATAACCTGCATATTCTGCAAAGTAGAGGAAGAGAATACCATGGCAGTATTATGAATAATTGGAGCTCAGACGCAATTTAGTAATTTTTCTCAATTTCTCATAAAAAACAGAAAATTGGAAAAACAGTTTAAAGATCCAGTTTTTGAATTTATGAAGGTGGAAAAAAAAAAAGAATTTTGATATTTGAACCCATTTTTCCCCCCATTACCCTAACTCCTACCGGCGCATAATTGTGACAAATGTCGCTGTAGATTAACGTAAAAGTCACATCAAATCCGCGTCAGTTGGTCACACTTGAAAGCAGCTCCTTTAGTTGTCGTAAAGGCCAGTTCGTGGCGTACCTGTGTGACGTAAAAGCCAGTTCGTGGCGTACCTGTGTGACGTAAAGGCCAGTTCGTGGCGTACCTGTGTGACGTAAAGGCCAGTTCGTGGCGTACCTGTGTGACGTAAAGGCCAGTTCGTGGCGTACCTGTGTGACGTACACCATGTCGGCCATGAGAGCGAAGCCTTCCAGTTTGAGCTGAGAGATGTACGCCTGCAGCAGCACGTTGATCTGGAACGACAAGACACAAAACACAAGAAGAACTTTTCATTACGGCGAGTTAATTAAAGCTACTTATTGACAACTTATCTGCACACCAGAATGAACAGCAACACAAAAGCCACGACTATCGTCTTTAACTCATTTTATATAATATTAACTGCGGTGGCATCATAAATAAAAGCCTTTACATCGATCAGAAGAGTGTTAAAGTGTCTGGAGTTGGATGTGAAGGAGACATTAAGACTACAATTACCGATTATTTCCATTTTAGATTAATCTGCAGAATATTTTCTAGATTAATTGAAATTGATTATCAATTGAATGGTCTATAAAATGTCAGAAAATAGAGAAAAAAATGTCCAGAAGAGACAAAAACTTTGTGAGAAAGTGCCCAAAATGTTGGAAAAAGCGTCGAAAATTTCAAAAAACAAACTTGAAATACGCCCACAACATTGAAAAAATGTCAAGATAAAACATGGGAATAAATGCCAACCCCCCCAAAAAAAATTAAAATAAAAAAAGATGGAGTAAAGTCGATAACATTGACAAGAACACAGAAAAAAAAAAAAAAAAAGAGACCAAAACGTCAACTCCTAAAATGCCTCCGTCTGTGTTGCTATGACTACCTTAGCACTGGGCTCCTCGATGCTTTCCTTCACGGGAATGGGAACTCTTTCCAGCAGCTTCTGAAGCTCCAGCTTCTCCTCCTGAAAGACAACACGGCAGCGTTTAAATTCAGGACGCACGTTGTGATGCGAGATTTCTTTTTAAATTTTTGAATGAAATCGGAATTGCGTGAGCTTAGAATTATAAGGTTCTATCTCCACTTTTGGCTGAAATTGAGTTTTTGACATAATCTGATCCCTTAGGTGTTTATTAATGCCTGTGTGGTGTTATTTTTGTAAAAAAAATATTTTCTTAGTTAGTTATTAATAAAATAAAAAGGTTCCATCTCACAAAATAGCTGGGATGTAAAAACTTTGATGCTCAATATCTCAGAACTACCCTAAACGGAGATAGAACCTTATAATTCTAAGCTCACGATTGGCTAAAATCGGTATCGGCTGGCCTAACGCAAAGAAAATCGGAATCGGCCAAGAAAGTTGTAATCTGTGCATCTCTAGTTGTTGGTCAGTCTCCTCCGCTGCATATCTTCACAGTCCTCCCAGAGTTTTTTTGGGATTGTTGCGGAGCAAAGATCCTTGATTACGCGAAACGTTTTCTTAAAAAATGCGATGGAATATGCTATATTATATTCATGCAATTTTATGCGATGAAATTGCGGGAACTTGCAAAAACTGGCGTTTGATGAAAAAGAGAAAAAACAAGTGATTTCGTCGAGTTTTTGTCGTTAACAGGAATTTACTGGTGAAATTAGTTATTTTTTGTAAGTTATTACATTTTTAAAAAAATCATTTAATTTTTTTATATATATATATATATATATATATATATATATATATATATGTATAATTCTTTAAATTCAGGCACCGTTTTAAATGTACCATTTTAGCACCGGGAAATAGTTGTTATTTCCCTTTATTTCCTTTTCGGGGGGTGGGGGGTGGAGATGTGTCACCTTTTTCAGCCCTTCAAAGTTTGCAGGTATGAAATCTATTTTGATGCGTTTTCCCATAATTTCTGTAATTTTACATATGTTTAAAAATATCTAAATTAATATCGATATCGCAATATCACCCCTAATGGCAACAGGGGAAAGTGGCTGCTCTTGTGTGAAGTAAACGCAACATTTTAGCATTTTAGCTTTCCGATAACATATATTATGGGACTTTTTTGCAAGGAAAAAGCGGGGATTATGAAATCATGCAAAGCCCCGCATGTTTTGCGTGGGAATCGGCAATTTATGTGGCGAAAGTGTGGCGCATTTGAAAACTTTGGCTGATTATGCGAAGGACTGTCTTTATAACAGAGCTAGCTATGTAAATAGTTATTTCTTTCTAAATGATCTGATAGTGTTATGTAGTCATTGTTTTCACCTTTGTTGAGGCT
>JABUOV010000141.1:7500-27500 GCA_025617405.1 Perca schrenkii | reverse complement strand
GCAACTTGTAAACAGTGCACTCTCGTGCACACGTTTAATAGGCGTTCCCTCTCGGGAGCAGGCAGAGGGTTGAGCATGTGCATTTTTTCAAAAAGTACAGAGGGCGGTTCTTCTAAAATTTGGGAAAATCCTCCACTATACCTTTAAGGTTGTACCAGAATAGGTTTACATGGTTTAATTTTCTAAAAACACCATATTTTTGTTGTACTGCACAGCTCTCTCTCACTGCTGCAGATCCTCTTTTCACCTGGTTTCTGTTTTAGCTACAGAGTGAGACCTCTTTTCATCTTCTTCTTCACTACTATCTTTGATTGCACTCGCACATGCTCAGTATAGCTCAGATTGTAGATCATGTCAGCTAGCTAACTCTAGAGACAGTAAAAGAAAGGCTGTTTCTCTACAAATAAAGCTGCCTTGCCTATGTTTGTATGGCATGTCTGTGTCTTCAGAATGGACCTTGAGTCTGGCAATACAGTTGATGTTGATGATGACATTATCAATCACTCAATTGAAAGACTGATTGATTGATTGATTATGCATTGAGAAAATGTGTCTTTGTTTGCCACTAACCTTCACGTTCTGCACGTTGCCCAGTACTATCTCGGCGTTGAGCATGTCGGGCAGCTTGGCCACCATCTGGCTCTCTATGGGCAGCTGCTGGTTGAGCAGAGACAGGTAGTACTGGAGCTCTCCGTGAGACGTGATCAGGATGCCCTCTCCCTTGGTGTCGTACTGAGGTCGGCCGGCTCGACCGAGCATCTGAAATGACACATGGTTAATCAGTTATTACTGTTAACCCTCCTGACCAGTTTACAAAAAAAACAACTTCTATATCAGAGCTATGACAAAAGAACGCTGAAAAAAGTGACAAAATTTTTTTTGAAGAAATGACAAAAAAAATCCATAAAAAAAACATCACCAAAAGGTGACAAAAAACGTGTTAAAACAATTGGGGAAAAGTGAAAAAAAAAAAAAGTCTGGAAACGCGACAAAAAAAATGGACAAAAATATAATAAAAAAATAAAAAACACCCAAAAAGTGACAAAAAAAATTGGCAAAGGTGACAAAAACTTGTAAAAAAAGAAATGGGGAAAAATGAACGGAAAAAAGCAACAAAAAACTTGTTAAAAAAAATTGACAAAAATATAATTAAAAAATATATATTTTTTTATATTTAAAAAAACGCCAAAAAAGTGAAATTCTTTTTGCAAAAAGCGGCGAAAAAAATAAAATAAAATAAAAGACATAATTTAAAAAAAAAGTGACTAAAGAAATTGGAAAAAGTTACAAAAAAACAACGCCAAAGGTGACAAAAACTTGTTAAAAAAATTGGGAAAAAGTAAACGAAAAAAATTATATTTATTTTTATTATTATTATTATTTGTTTATTAAAAACGCCCAAAAAAGTGACAAAAAAAATTGGAATAAAAATCGACAAAAACGTCGAGAAAAGAACAAGAAAATGTTGAAATTTGGACCCAGAAAAAAACCCAAAGTTGCAGCCAGCGCCCACTCACCTGCAGGATGTCCAGGGCTCCGAGTTCAGTCCATCGGCCTTTCTCGGGGCTGTACACCTGAGTGCCTTTGATGATGACTGTGTGTGCCGGCAGGTTGACTCCCCAGGCCAGAGTGGCCGTGGACACCAGAACCTGGATGTGTCGATCGGCGAACAGATCCTCCACCAGCGTACGGTCCACTCTGGTCATGCCGGCGTGGTGGATCGCAAAGCCGTACGGCAGCAAGTCCTTCAGTTCCAGGTTCTGGGAAAGAAAGTTCAGGTGTCGGTCTAACAGATTTCGGATTGAGCACTAAAGAACAGAGCCGGCCCGACCCATAAGCGAACTAAGCGTCTGCTTAGGGCCCCGTGGCTACCAGAGGGCCCCCCCAAGAGAGCTGGAAATGTCCCACAATTAGGACTAAAGATATTCTTAGTCGACTAACACTTATAGGATTTAGTCGACTAATCGATTAGTTGATTTAATCGACAGAGCTGTGCTCTTTGAGAGGTGGTTAAGACTAGAAAAACACAATATAAATGTAGTTAATTAACCATCTGTAAAACTGAGTTTCTCCACAATTAATCCTGCAAAAGCACCACTTTAAATCTTGTGTTTACCATGAATGTGCTCAGAAGTTTCTTGGAAATAAGTAATTAAGCACGAATAAGCATAAAAAAAATGACTAATCGACTAAAGAAATCTTAGTCGACTAAGACCAAAACTACCGATGAGTCGACTAAGAGTTGGAAGCCCTACCCACAATAGAGCTCATAAAAGAGCCGGTCTATTTAAACATAGTGTTGCTGCTAATAGGTCTCACATTAGTCTTTAAATGCTTATTTGTACATTATGAGTGTTTAAACTAATATTTACAATACACAAGTTGGTTAAGTGCCAAGTGCAGTGGCAACATGTTACAATGTGGAGAGTCCCTGCTGAAAAAACTTTGAATTTGATCAGTTTCGGCTCACCTTGCACTGCTCCGCCTCAGTTCTCAACACCTCGGTGGAAGCCGAGCCCTCCCTGAGGAACAGACCCAGCGTGTCCTTCTCCAAACACATGTCCCTCACGGCCCGGGCGGTTTTCCCAGTCTCCTTCCTGGAGTGGACAAAAACTAGCACCTGATGGGAGACAAATGAATGTTACTGATGCCCAACCAGACACCATCTCACATCTAAAGTCTATCATCCAACGTTAAAAAGACATAATATGTTAAGACTTGGGATCCTGCAGGGTCTCACATTGCAAGACTACAACTAGATTTGTTTTAAGAAAATGCAACTAGAGATGGCCCGATACCACTTTCTTGCTTCCCGATACCGATTCCGATACCTGAACTTGTGTATCGGCCGATACCGAGTACCGATCAGATACCAGTGTGTCATACATTTTATTATGTTTAAACAGCTGTATACTACTATCCCTGTATGGATGTGATATAAATTCTATCTTTGTTGTCAGTCTGGCTCAAGTTAAACTCTTTGTGAAACATGAACAAACACAAACAATGAACGCGACAGAACTTTCTTTTATTCTCCAGTTTGACAGTCAGTTATAATGGAAAAAGAACATAAATAAACTACTTTAATGTAGATTTTCTTTAGGGCTTTATTACGTGGTATCGGATCGGTGCATAAACTCCAGTACTTCCCGATACCAGCGTTTTAGGCAGTATCGGAGCCGATACCGATACTGGTATCGGTACATCTCTAAATGCAACCACGCTAGCTATCTGCCGCTAGCGTTAGCCTGTAACTTAAGGGCAAAGTCTGCAGATTTTCTGTTCTGCCGTACATGCAGAAAAATGTCTCCAGTACCCAGAGGTCTGCGTTTATCCGTTGGATGATTCTCTTCAGAAGGGTTGAAAATCTGCAACTTTCCATCTTTAGCGATTAGCTTAGCCGCGCCATAGCAAACATAAACACCACTGGCTCTAGCCGCTTGCTGCTTCCTGTTTAGTGATGGAGGGAGAGCACCCAGTGGTTGTGGACCGGGTTCACGTGATTTAACTTCACTACCAAGACTTCAAACTTAGGATAGGAGACTTTGTCACAACGTCCGGGTGGGAGAAAGACTGACTAGGACTGGAGTTTTATGATCTAACACCAAACAATGGAGACGAGGGCAGTGAAAACCTTTCCCAATCTCTAAATGTTCATATTTACTTCAAACTACATTACATCTGCTGCTCGCTCTCGGCGCTCTCTCGCTGCTTTTATGGCACTTTTTTTAACGCTGCTTTCAACGTTCACCTTCAATGACATTTCATGGCTCTCCAATGATAAGATACAAGTTGTATTCTTCATTAGAGAGCCATTAAAAGATCCAATGTACACTTTGTGAATACTAAATGAACAGTTCAGCAGTATGTGCGGGGCAACTGCGTGTAATCAGAGTCATCTTGGATCAAAAGTTTCTTTCTTGAGGGGAAAACAAGTCAGAGAGGACTCACCTGGTTCTTCCCAGCATGCTCCATGATCTTTTCATAGACAATCTCGTTCATGATCTGGAAACGCTTGATGGCCTTCTTCTCTGTGATGCCGACGTAAGTCTGCTCCAGAGGCACGGGCCGGAAACTACACACCAAAAGAAATGTAAACATTGAGTAAATAAAAAATAAAACATGTAGCGGTTATGGAAAGTCTCCAAACCAAGGCTTATTATCGATTTTTTCATTGAGTTAGGCCAGCCGATACCGATTTAGCCAATTCCGATTTCATATTTTCTAACCACTTTACAGCACACTCAAAGATTTATTTTCTATCGTTTCTTTAATAGAACATTTCACATTTAACATAAGATAATCAATCGCTATAAAATCGTACTACCCGTATTTTTCGGACTATAAGTCGCTCCGGATTGTAAGTCGCAACAGTCAAAAAATGCGTCATGAAGAGGAAAAAAACATATAAGTCGCACCGGACTATAAGTCGCATTTATTTAGAATATAAATACAAGAGTTATTCAACTACACAATAGCACACAGAACAATACGCTGAATACGGTAGGTGTCCAGTATGTTACCGTAACACATTAAGAGTTATTGAACTATACAATAGCACCCAGAACACCTAGCTACCAGGGCGTGGAGCATGGAGGTATTAAAAGGCGTGGAGACGTAGCTGCACCGTTGACGAGCCCCTCCAGACTCGTTCCTCCACCTCTGGCCGTCTAGCTTTCAGCCCGCGATTAGCCGATTAGCTTTCTCTGTTTTCTTCATTGCAGTAAGAGTCACCTTTTCTCCAGTCCCCCTCACAAGTTTCTCCCTCATTTCAAACTTTCTTTCTGCTGCTCGATTACCGTTTTCGGGCTGCATATTTTACTACCTGCAGTTTATCTCTTTTCTTTCTGAGTTGTCTTTAGGAGCAGCGTTCTAGTTGTCACAAGCCTAGAGCGCCCTCTCGCGGCTGTAGACGGTAATGTTTTCAGTATGAATTAACATGTAAAAACATGTTAAATTATATATATTTTGATATATAAGTCACACCTAACTATAAGTCGCAGGACCAGCCAAAGTAGGAAAAAAAGTGCGACTTATAGTCCGGAAAATACGGTATATGAATTACTCCTGGTGTGGGGAAATCCACACACATCTTAAGTACAAATGTTATGGAAGAAACATTTCTGGTTATCCCATTGTCAGAAATAATAGACAAATCTATATAGATGTCTGTCAAATAAGGCAACACAGACTCCTTGCCTTTACTGTACGTGGAGCCTTCACGCTTACTGCCGTGCGTAGCAGGGCTGCTCGATTATGGGAAAAAATATAAATTACGATTATTTCGGTCAATATTGAAATCACGATAATTTAACACGATTACTCGTGTGACTTCTGGAAAGATGTTGCAATTACTGAACTTAAAAAACAGTGGGAAAAGTTCAATACATCAAAAGTAAAAAAAAAAAAAAAACAACATACAACTGTGAACTTTGCCTTAATACTTCTCCTATTGAAACAAATTTTTTTCCATTCAGAACACAAGAGAAAATAAGAGTTTACTTGCAAAACGTAATGAGTTAAATAATTGTTTCTCTCGATTATTCTGTTTCACGATTACATTTTGATTAATTGCACAGCCCTAGTGCGTAGTCACCTCCCCTCCCCTTTAAAAAAGGCCCATTCATAAACCCTGCACACGTTCACTGGTGGTTGTTGTTGTTGTTGTTGTCGTCTCGTACCTGTTGTCGAAGTAGAAGAGTCCCTTTGCGGGGTCGACGCGCAGGCAGGTGGCCACGTCCTCGTAGTTGGGCAGCGTGGCGCTGAGGCCGAGCAGACGCACGTCCTCCTGGGTCAGCTCCACGTTTCGGATCGTCCTGGCAACCAGGGACTCCAGCACCGGGCCTCGGTCGTCGTGGAGAAGGTGGATCTCATCCTGCACGCCACAGGGTCACGTCAAATCACTTATATCTGTGTAAAACATGGTCTCTGTCTCTGTGTGTGTGTCTGTGTGTGTGTCTGTGTGAGACTGTGTGTGTGTGTGTGTGTGTGTCTGTGTGTGTGTGTGTGTGTGTGTGTGTGTGTGTGTGTGTGTGTGCGTGTCTGTCTCTGTGTGTGTGTGTGTGTGTGTGTCTGTGTCTGTCTGTCTGTGTGCGTGCGTGCGTGTGTGTGTGTCTCTCGGTGTGTGTGTGCGTGTCTGTGTGAGACTGTGTGTGTGTGTGTGCGCGCGCATGCGTGTGTGCGTTTCTCTCGGTGTGTGTGTGTGTGTGTGCGTGCGTGTCTCTGTGTGAGTCTGTGTGTGTGTGTGTGTCTCTGTGTGTGGGTGTGTGTGTGTGTGTCTCTGTGTGGGTGTGTGAGACTGTGTGTGTGTGTGTGTGTGTGTGTGTGTGTCTGTGTGGGTGTGTGAGACTGTGTGTGTGTCTCTGTCTGTGCACATGTGTTTGTGTGTGTGTGTCTCTGTGTGACTGTGTGTGTGTCTGTGCGCATGTGTGTGTGTGTGAGACTGTGTGTGTGTGTGTGTGTGTGTGTGTGTGATTGACTGTGTGTGTCTGTGTGTGTGTGTCTGTGCGCATGTGTGTGTGTGTGTGCCTGTGGGAGACTGTGTGTGTCTGTGTGTTTGTCTGTCTGTGCGTGTGTGTGTGTGTCTGACTGACTGACTGAGTGTGTCTATGCGTGCGTGTGTATCTCTGTGTGTGTGTCTGTCTGACAGTGTGTGCGACTGTCTGTGCGTGCATCTCTGTGTGTGTGTGTGTGTGTGTGTGTGTGCGTGTGTTACGATGACTCACGATGATGATGAGCCTCACTAACTGGGTGTAGGTTCTCTCTCCCCCTTTGCGGGTGATGATGTCCCATTTCTCGGGGGTGCAGACGATGATCTGAGTGGCGTTGATCTCCTCCTTACAGAGCTGGTGGTCGCCCGTCAGCTCCGACACCGTGATGCCGTAACTCGCCAAGCGCTGCGCCAAGAAACAGACCCAACCAACGGTTTAGTTCCAACAACGTGCAAAAGGATAAACATAAAATACAAGACACAAACGTAGTTCACTATAGGGCTGTGCTCAATTGAAGAAAATCTTAGTCGACTAACACTCATTCAACTGTATCGACTAATCGATTAGTTGATTTAATCGACAGATCTGTAAATCTGAGTTTCTCCACAAAGAGTCATGCAAAAGGATGCATATATTGAATAAGATAATGCCTCCTTTGCATATTTAAACACAACATTTCACAAAACGTGTAGTACAACAAATAATTGCCTTAATGAAAGTAATTAAAGTAGATTTCATGGTTATATCTATTAGGTAAAATGTCAACCCTTTAATTCTTGTGTTTACCAGAGATGTGCTCGTACGTTTCTTGGAAATAAGTCATTCAGCATGAAAAAAAAGCATCAACATGACTAATGGACTAAAGAGATCTAAGTTGACTAAGACCAAAACGACCAATTAGTCGACTAATCCACTAAGAGGGAGCAGACCTAGTTCACTATGAAAAAAAGATATCCATAATACTCTTGTCCTTTACATCTTTTTATGGGGGTATTTTTAGGCCTTTATTTCCACAGCACAGCTGAAGACATGAAGGGGGAGAGAGAGAAAGGGACGGACGACATGCAGCAAAGGGCCGCAGGTCGGAGTCGAACCTCTATATATGGGCGCCTGCTCTACCAATTGAGCTAACCTGGCCAATAAAATGTTTTTTTTTAAAACCACTGATATAAAGTACGTATTGTCCTGTAGCGGGCGCCAGCGTCGACTTTTAGAGGGTTAGGTAAAGTAGGTAAGAAAATGAAAAAGTAACAGAAAGTAAGTAAATCACACAGTAACCAGAAGTTAAATGTATGTAAATCTGTGCAGGACAAGAGTTGTGGCTCACCTTGCTGAAACTTCCCACCATCTCCTGTACCAGTGAACGCATCGGAGCAATGTAGATGATCTTGAAGTCGTCCACGTTGATGGTCCCGTCCAGGTTTATGTGCTTTCCGATCTCTCTCAGCATCGCCATCAGAGCCACGTTGGTCTTACCGGCTCCCTGTGAGCACAAACAACAACCACATTAAAGGTCTCGTATTAGGGGACCACTAAGGTCTATATAAAAGAGACTTCAGATACAGTATTAGGGGACCACTAAGGTCTATATAAAAGAGACTTCAGATACAGTATTAGAGGACCACTAAGGTCTATATAAAAGAGACTTCAGATACAGTATTAGAGGACCACTAAGGTCTATATAAAAGAGACTTCAGATACAGTATTAGGGGACCACTAAGGTCTATATAAAAGAGACTTCAGATACAGTATTAGGGGACCACTAAGGTCTATATAAAAGAGACTTCAGATACAGTATTAGAGGACCACTAAGGTCTATATAAAAGAGACTTCAGATACAGTATTAGGGGACCACTAAGGTCTATATAAAAGAGACTTCAGATACAGTATTAGGGGACCACTTAGGTCTATATAAAAGAGACTTCAGATACAGTATTAGAGGACCACTAAGGTCTATATAAAAGAGACTTCAGATACAGTATTAGGGGACCACTAAGGTCTATATAAAAGAGACTTCAGATACAGTATTAGAGGACCACTAAGGTCTATATAAAAGAGACTTCAGATACAGTATTAGGGGACCACTTAGGTCTATATAAAAGAGACTTCAGATACAGTATTAGGGGACCACTAAGGTCTATATAAAAGAGACTTCAGATACAGTATTAGGGGACCACTAAGGTCTATATAAAAGAGACTTCAGATACAGTATTAGGGGACCACTTAGGTCTATATAAAAGAGACTTCAGATACAGTATTAGGGGGACCACTAAGGTCTATATAAAAGAGACTTCAGATACAGTATTAGGGGACCACTAAGGTCTATATAAAAGAGGCTTCAGATACAGTATTAGGGGGACCACTAAGGTCTATATAAAAGAGACTTCAGATACAGTATTAGGGGACCACTAAGGTCTATATAAAAGAGACTTCAGATACAGTATTAGGGGACCACTAAGGTCTATATAAAAGAGACTTCAGATACAGTATTAGGGGGACCACTAAGGTCTATATAAAAGAGACTTCAGATACAGTATTAGGGGGACCACTAAGGTCTATATAAAAGAGACTTCAGATACAGTATTAGGGGACCACTAAGGTCTATATAAAAGAGACTTCAGATACAGTATTAGGGGACCACTAAGGTCTATATAAAAGCATCCAAAGAGCACCATGTCATGGGACCTTTAAGCCATTGCTGATTTAATTCACTAACTTACCATGCAAGTTGTTCTGGATTACATTTTGTGGTGTTGGGTTTGTTACATACTTTTTTATTTATGTAGCCTGATGTTTGTTTATGTATCGAGGCATACTTCACTCCATCTGCCCTGGTTGTAAAGCACTCATCGGTTTTAAATGTGCTTTAAAAATAAGAAGACTTTTGGCTGATTTGAAGCTAACGTACTTGCACTTAGTTCTTGCTGTTGGGAGTTTGTACCTTTAATGTTAAAAGTGGAAGTCCCTTTGGATAAAAGAGTCAGCTAAATGATACGTAATGACTTGAATAACGTTGGGAAAAACCAGTCAGAAAACCTTTTGGCTTGAACTAAAGTTTGCTTACCGTAGGCGCGCACACAAGCAGGTTCTCGTCTGTCTCCAGGGTGGTCTTGTACAGTTTGCTCTGGATGCGGTTCAGGGTTTTGAACCCTTCAAATCCGGCCTGCGCATACTTCGGCAGCTTCTCGATGGGAACGAGCACCTGAAGACACAATCAAATGCTGAATGAAGGACACAAACACATCTACACATGCAGCAGACAGGGTTGTTCAATTACAAAATGTCAATGAGGGGAGCAGTTAATGTGTTTACTATATAGAGACCTGTCTAATGTATATGAGAGTATTACTATATAGAGACCTGTCTAATGTATATGAGAGTATTACTATATAGGGACCTGTCTAATGCATATGAGAGTATTACTATATAGGGACCTGTCTAATGCATATGAGAGTATTACTATATAGGGACCTGTCTAATGTATATGAGAGTATTACTATATAGGGACCTGTCTAATGCATATGAGAGTATTACTATATAGGGACCTGTCTAATGCATATGAGAGTATTACTATATAGGGACCTGTCTAATGCATATGAGAGTATTACTATATAGGGACCTGTCTAATGTATATGAGAGTATTACTATATAGAGACCTGTCTAATGCATATGAGAGTATTACTATATAGGGACCTGTCTAATGTATATGAGAGTATTACTATATAGGGACCTGTCTAATGTATATGAGAGTATTACTATATAGAGACCTGTCTAATGCATATGAGAGTATTACTATATAGGGACCTGTCTAATGTATATGAGAGTATTACTATATAGAGACCTGTCTAATGCATATGAGAGTATTACTATATAGGGACCTGTCTAATGTATATGAGAGTATTACTATATAGAGACCTGTCTAATGTATATGAGAGTATTACTATATAGGGACCTGTCTAATGTATATGAGAGTATTACTATATAGGGACCTGTCTAATGCATATGAGAGTATTACTATATAGGGACCTGTCTAATGTATATGAGAGTATTACTATATAGGGACCTGTCTAATGTATATGAGAGTATTACTATATAGGTACCTGTCTAATGTATATGAGAGTATTACTATATAGGGACCTGTCTAATGTATATGAGAGTATTACTATATAGAGACCTGTCTAATGTATATGAGAGTATTACTATATAGGGACCTGTCTAATGTATATGAGAGTATTACTATATAGGTACCTGTCTGATGTATATGAGAGTATTACTATATAGGGTACCTGTCTAATGTATATGAGAGTATTACTATATAGGGACCTGTCTGATGTATATGAGAGTATTACTATATAGGGACCTGTCTAATGTATATGAGAGTATTACTATATAGGTACCTGTCTGATGTATATGAGAGTATTACTATATAGGGTACCTGTCTAATGTATATGAGAGTATTACTATATAGGGACCTGTCTAATGTATATGAGAGTATTACTATATAGGGACCTGTCTAATGTATATGAGAGTATTACTATATAGGGTACCTGTCTAAGGTATATGAGAGTATTACTATATAGGGACCTGTCTAATGTATATGAGAGTATTACTATATAGGGACCTGTCTAATGTATATGAGAGTATTACTATATAGGGACCTGTCTAATGTATATGAGAGTATTACTATATAGGGACCTGTCTAATGTATATGAGAGTATTACTATATAGGGACCTGTCTAATGTATATGAGAGTATTACTATATAGGGACCTGTCTAATGCATATGAGAGTATTACTATATAGGGACCTGTCTAATGTATATGAGAGTATTACTATATAGAGACCTGTCTAATGTATATGAGAGTATTACTATATAGGGTACCTGTCTAATGTATATGAGAGTATTACTATATAGGGACCTGTCTAATGTATATGAGAGTATTACTATATAGAGACCTGTCTAATGTATATGAGAGTATTACTATATAGAGACCTGTCTAATGTATATGAGAGTATTACTATATAGGGACCTGTCTAATGTATATGAGAGTATTACTATATAGGGACCTGTCTAATGTATATGAGAGTATTACTATATAGGGACCTGTCTAATGTATATGAGAGTATTACTATATAGGGACCTGTCTAATGTATATGAGAGTATTACTATATAGAGACCTGTCTAATGTATATGAGAGTATTACTATATAGAGACCTGTCTAATGTATATGAGAGTATTACTATATAGGGACCTGTCTAATGCATATGAGAGTATTACTATATAGGGACCTGTCTAATGCATACATCAAGGGATAGACATGTAGAGTTTATTGCTTTTATGTCATCGTAAAAGTCACATATCTTTGACTGTATAATTGCAGGTCTCCTATAGTCTTCTCAATTACAGTTTGGTTGGCAAAACTGCCAAAAAGCGTAAAAAAAATGTCAAATAAAGAGACAGAAATGCCGTAAAAAAACTTTGTAAAAAAGTGACAAAAACTAGGCGGGCCAAAATGTATTGTGAACTAAAATATATTTGGGGGCCGGATTTGGCCCTCGGGCCTTGAGTTTGACACGTGTGATGGAGATGGTGCAACAAGGCAGGTCTGCTCGGTTCTTTCAGGGAATGATTGTAAAGATTTAATAAGAATATGTTTAGGTCATTTCCTCTCTAACTGGGAGGTTTTATAAAGAATATGTTTAGGTTAATTCCTCTCTAACTGGGAGGTTTTATAAAGAATATGTTTAGGTCAATTCCTCTCTAACTGGGAGGTTTTATAAAGAATATGTTTAGGTCAATTCCTCTCTAACTGGGAGGTTTTATAAAGAATATGTTTAGGTTAATTCCTTTCTAACTGGGAGGTTTTATAAAGAATATGTTTAGGTCAATTCCTCTCTAACTGGGAGGTTTTATAAAGAATATGTTTAGGTTAATTCCTCTCTAACTGGGAGGTTTTATAAAGAATATGTTTAGGTCATTTCCTCTCTAACTGGGAGGTTTTATAAAGAATATGTTTAGGTTAATTCCTCTCTAACTGGGAGGTTTTATAAAGAATATGTTTAGGTCAATTCCTCTCTAACTGGGAGGTTTTATAAAGAATATGTTTAGGTCAATTCCTCTCTAACTGGGAGGTTTTATAAAGAATATGTTTAGGTCAATTCCTCTCTAACTGGGAGGTTTTATAAAGAATATGTTTAGGTCAATTCCTCTCTAACTGGGAGGTTTTATAAAGAATATGTTTAGGTTAATTCCTCTCTAACTGGGAGGTTTTATAAAGAATATGTTTAGGTCAATTCCTCTCTAACTGGGAGGTTTTATAAAGAATATGTTTAGGTTAATTCCTCTCTAACTGGGAGGTTTTATAAAGAATATGTTTAGGTTAATTCCTCTCTAACTGGGAGGTTTTATAAAGAATATGTTTAGGTTAATTCCTCTCTAACTGGGAGGTTTTATAAAGAATATGTTTAGGTCATTTCCTCTCTAACTGGGAGGTTTTATAAAGAATATGTTTAGGTTAATTCCTCTCTAACTGGGAGGTTTTATAAAGAATATGTTTAGGTCATTTCCTCTCTAACTGGGAGGTTTTATAAAGAATATGTTTAGGTCATTTCCTCTCTAACTGGGAGGTTTTATAAAGAATATGTTTAGGTTAATTCCTCTCTAACTGGGAGGTTTTATAAAGAATATGTTTAGGTCATTTCCTCTCTAACTGGGAGGTTTTATAAAGAATATGTTTAGGTCATTTCCTCTCTAACTGGGAGGTTTTATAAAGAATATGTTTAGGTCATTTCCTCTCTAACTGGGAGGTTTTATAAAGAATATGTTTAGGTCATTTCCTCTCTAACTGGGAGGTTTTGGGACTCATTGGTGGGATTGCTATGGACAAAGTCCACACAGAGATACACTGGTAAGAGCCAATGATGTTTAATCATGTATCAGCTGATTTAATGAGCATCCCAGAGGTTTTTTTTTTCAGAGCTGGCTAAGTTTTCCGTAATGAGACATAAAAACCAACAGACCTCGTCGTCAGCAAAGGGCTTGGGCTTGAGGGCGGGCACGTGGACTTCTTCGTAACCTTTGCGCTGTTTGCGAAACGAGCCGTCCGGCAGCTGGCAGCGCTTGTTGGCCATGAAGTGGCTCCCCTGGGTGAAGGCCAGGTCATCGAGGTCCAGCAGCTGTCTGGGGGCCATCGACTGCACCACAAAACACAACAACACGTTAGGGCTGTGCAATTAATTGAAATTTAAATCGTGATTATGATTTTTTGCCTCCCAGTGATCACAAAAACAGAATAATCAAGAAAAACAGTTATTTAGCTCATTACGTTTTGCAAGTTAAAGGTATAGTGAAGGATTTTCTTTTTCCGGGTGGATCATCAAGACTATTGGTCCTCCTGGTTGTCAATCATTCTGGTGATGTGTTTACGTCCCTAGCTTTCAGGTGTATATGTGTGGTGAGCTTGAGCTACGGTTTCAGACATTCATTGAAGCATCGAAGCTTTTGGGAGAATATTTCACACGCTGGCGTGCGCTAAAAGCACAGGTTGGGCTTCCCACTGATGCCTCAGTCGTGAAGTTTCTACTCCACAGGTAAAGTTTGGCTATTTGGAGAAATCCATTTAAAATCACTGCTAGTAAAAGTTGATGTATAAGCTATGATTAGCGATGCTAGCCCTGGCACAAGTCACGCACCGCGCACACACGGTAAACATCTCAATTTGTGAAAAAGTGCAAATCTTCTTTAGGAAAGTAGGCTTGTATGAGCCATGCCGACAGCAACTTGTAAACAGTGCACTCTCGTGCACACGTTTAATAGGCGTTCCCTCTCGGGAGCAGGCAGAGGGTTGAGCATGTGCATTTTTTCAAGAAGTACAGAGGGCGGTTCTTTTCTAAAATTCGGGAAAATCCTCCACTATACCTTTAACTCTGACTTTCTCTCGTGTTCTGAATGAAGTTAAAATAGGAAAACTATTAAGGCAAATTTCACAGTTGTATGTGTTTTTTTTTTTTTTTTACTGTTGATTTATTGAACTTTTTCCACAGTTTTCTAAGTTCAATAATTGCAAATTATTTCCAAAAGTCAACAAGTAATCGTGTTAAATTATCGTGATTTCAATTATTGACAGAAATAATCGTGATTATATTTTTTTCCATAATTGAGCAGCCCAACAACACGTGGACTTCAGGGTTAGTAATCTCAGGTTAGCTTATAGTGAACACACCACACCCAGCTGGTGTGATCGCAGACGATACGCGAACATTATTTACCTCTCCGTGGTCGATGTCCATGGCGTCATCAGCACGAGACTTCCTCAACCTCTCCCGGCGAGATCGCTCCTCCTAAAAACACCCAAAACAATATATGAATATCAGTTAGAGAGGAGTGGGAGGTGTTGAGTATCATCACCCAACCCCCCATCACTGTCATAACGCTCATATGTGTGTGTTTGGTGTGTGTGTGTGTGTGTGTGTGTGTGTGTGTGTGTGTGTGTGTGTGTGTGTGTGTGTGTGTGTGTGTGTGTGTGTGTGTGTGCGAGAGCATGAGCGTGTGTGTGCGTGCGTGCGTAGGTTTTGGTACACTGAGTGTGTGTGTGTGTGCGTGTGGGAGTGTGCGCGTGTCTGTAGGTTTTGGTACACAGAGTGTGTGTGTGTCTGTAGGTTTTGGTACACAGAGTGTGTGTGTGTCTGTAGGTTTTGCTACACTGTGTGTGTGTGTGTGTGTGTGTGTGTGTGTGTGTGTGTGTACTGTGTGTGTGCGTGCATCTGTGTGTAGGTTTTGGTACACTGAGTGTGTGTGTGTGTCTCTGTAGGTTTTGGTACACTGTGTGTGCGTGTGTGCGTGCGTATGTGTGTCTGTGTGCGTGCTTAGGTTTTGGAACACTGTGTGTGTGTGTGTGTGTGTCTGTGTGCGTGCGTAGGTTTTGGTACACTGTGTGTGTGTGTGTGTGTGTGTGTGTGTGTGTGTGTGTGTGTGTGTGTGTGTCTGTGTGCGTGCTTAGGTTTTGGAACACTGAGTGTGTGAGTGTGTGTGTGTGTGTGTGTGTGTGTGTGTGTGTGTGTGTGTGTGTCTGTGTGTGTGTGTGTGTGTGTGCGTGCGTAGGTTTTGGTACACAGAGTGTGTGTGTGTCTGTAGGTTTTGCTACAGTGTGTGTGTGTGTGTGTGTGTGTGTCTGTGTGTGTGTGTGTGTGTGTGTGTGTGTCTGTGTGTCTGTGTGTGTGTGTGCTGTGCGTGTGTGTGTGTCTGTGTGTCTGTGTGTGTGTGTGTGTGTGTGTGTGTGTCTGTGTGTCTGTGTGTGTGTGTGCGTGCGTGTGTGTGTGTGTCTGTGTGTGTGTGTGTGTGTGTGTGTCTGTGTGTCTGTGTGTCTGTGTGTCTGTGTGTCTGTGTGTCTGTGTGTCTGTGTGTGTGCGTGCGTGTGTGTGCGCGTCGTTGTTAGTCGTCCACTATTAAATTAATCTCCAACTGTTTTTCATAATCGATTCGAGTCATTTTTTATGAAAGAAAAGTCAGATGTGTGTGATGTCAGCTTGTTGAATGTGAACGTGTTCTAGTGTCTCCTCTCCTCTGGGACAGGACCCTGAATATCTCTGAGTCTTTGAGACACATCAGTAACCTTCCTAAAAGTGGAGAGGTCTTACCCGGATGATATCCTCCTTCTCGGTCTCCTGCAGCTGGTACAGGATCTTAGACAGCTCCTGGTCTGACTCCATCTTTCCTGTGATGCGCTCCTTCTCCGCCTCGCTCTGAGCGCTCGCCAGCATCGTACAATACTGGACTGGTAGTCACAAAGAAAGAAAGGAAGAGATTAATACCAGCGCCGGAAAAGTATCCAGATCCTTTACTGCAATTATAGTACTAATACCACACTGTTTTAATACTCTGTTATAGGGCTGAACGATACATCGAATTTTCATCGTCATCGCGATATGAACTTGCGCGATGAACACATCGCAACAGACAGCCTGACGCGATGAATAGACGGGATTCCTGTTTACAAACATTACAGGGTGCGTGCGCATACCAGTGGCAGAAAGCCAGATTGGTGAGCTGGTCCGATAATGCAAACGCATTTTTGTCTCAGTGCACATTGTCTTAGTCCCTTCATTTCGTCATGGCATTTATATAACACATACTCTATGGTCTTACAAAGCTAACGTTTTTGACCGATTACAATTAAATCAATTTTTGTGAACTGGAGAGGTCTCGTTACGAGGAAGCTAGCTATAGCTCTGTTTGCCATTCATTCCAATGGGGAAACATCGCGGCTAGACTTTGGACATACATTGTATATATTTACACTTTGAATGTTGTCATGGCATTTATATAACACATACTCTATGGTCTAACAAAGCTAACGTTTTTGACCGATTACAATTTAATCATTTTGAAATGTTACTGTGATATATATGTATGGCTATAATGATCATTTTAGGCTAATGTAATAGCCCGTGTTAGCAGCAGGGTTACTCCTGAGTGTACCCTTATGGTTGGTTTATGCCTTAAAAAAATGGCCAGGATTTCTGGGAAAAGGTACGATATGTTTGTTTCAAAACCTCACTGCAGGTTGATTGTTTTTAGCAGCAGAGGTTGACTGTGGGCGAGAGGGCGACAACACTGTCTTGGTTAGCTCGCATAAAGCTCTAATGCCACTGTCTCGGCAACGTTAGCTAATGTCCGCTAGCTAATGTAGGCTAGTTAGCTTTGTATGTAACTTAACAAAAACCCACCCATCTCAGAGGAGCGAAGCTTAATATTTCATTCAATAAAGTTATGTACAAAAGGAGCACTAACGCCACAGGTCTTATCTTGGCAACGTGGGACGCAGATATACTCCGAAGGCAGTCGTAATATTTACTTAGTAGGCTAGGCTAACGCTATTGCGCTAACGTTACCAAAACATCGACGCAACTTTTCTGATTGATACAATGGGAGCCTGACTCTTGCATATGAACCCAATCAGCCCCTCTTACGGCTTGAAGCTATAACCTCCGCCAGTTTTTGGCAAAAGCATGCTTCCCCCCTAGGTATGTTAAACATCACGCACCCATCACTGGCTCTGTTTGTACAATTAACCACGCAACAACTCCTTGGCATTTTGACTTACGCTATGCCGCTACTACTAGCTAGCTACACAACACGTCTTCTTTCTGCCCCCTGGTTGCGTGCACAAGCAGCGATGACGTTGCCGAGAAACCCATGTATATAGAGTAATGAATGACAGAGAAAACCTTCATTGACATTTGAATATTTATCGCAAGTCATATCGTCATCGCAATATTAAACAATGTTATCGCACATCGCAGCTTTTCCTCATATCGTGCAGCCCTACTCTGTTACTAGTTAAAGTCCTGCAGTGAAAATGTTCCTTCAGTAACAGTGTGTAAGGACCATCAGGAGAATGTAGTTAAAGTATTAAAAGTAAAGAAGAATCCTCCTGTTGTAGAAAGTGGAAACTATCAAGTCAATCAACTTTCTTTCTTTCCGTCTCTTTCCTTCTTTTCTGTCTCTTTCCTTTGTCCCGTTACTTTCTGTCTCTCTCTGTCTCTTTCCTTTCTGTCTTTCCTTTGTCTCGTTCCTTTCTGTCTCTCTCATTCCTTTCTGTCTTTCCTTTGTCTCGTTCCTTTCTGTCTCTCTCATTCCTTTCTGTCTTTCCTTTGTCTCGTTCCTTTCTGTCTTTCCCTTCTGTCTCTTTCTTTTCTGTCTTTCCTTCCTTCCTGTCTCTTTCCTTTCTGTCTCTCTCATTCTTTTCTGTCTCTCTCATTCCTTTCTGTCTCTTTCCTTTGTCTCGTTCCTTTCTGTCTCTCTCTCGCTCTCTTTCTTTCCTTTCTGTCTCTCGTTCCTTTCTGTCTGTCTTTCCCTTCTGTCTCTTTCCTTTTCTGTCTCTCTCATTCCTTTTCTGTCTCTCTCGTTCCTTTTCTGTCTCTCTCGTTCCTTTCTGTCTCTCTCGTTCCTTACTGTCTCTTTCTTTCCCTTCTGTCTCTTTCTGTCACTTTCTCTCTGTCTTCCAGCTGGACTTGTAGGCAGTTATGTTGTTGGCTAGTTTACGTTATAATAATAATTTTACTAGTAAATTTATAGTAGAAGTAGAAAGTGGCACGAAAAAAAAAGACTCCAGTAAAGTAGAAGTAGCTCAACATTTGGTACTGAAATATACAGTACTGGAGTAGATGTACTTAATTACATTCCCCCGCTGTGATTACCAACGATCTGAAAGGACTTACTCATGCGGCGATGCTGGCGGAGGATTTTGATGAAATCGAAGGTGTTGAAGCCCA
The DNA here is from genome assembly GCA_025617405.1 of Perca schrenkii. NCBI lineage: Eukaryota > Metazoa > Chordata > Actinopteri > Perciformes > Percidae > Perca > Perca schrenkii. The sequence continues at coordinate 8,737 of JABUOV010000141.1, read as the reverse complement.
GCAGCAGCACCAGCTGGTTCTCACACTCTCGGTCATCGCTGGCGGTCTGCAGAAACACGGAGACACACACACACACACACACACACACACACACGATGAGGTGAGCCAGGAAACGTTAGCATCACACACACACACACACGATGAGGTGAGCCAGGAAACGTTAGCATCACACACACACACACAGAGACACACACACACGATGAGGTGAGCCAGGAAACGTTAGCATCTCACACACACACACACACACACACACGATGAGGTGAGCCAGGAAACATTACCATCACACATACACACACACGATGAGGTAGGCCAGGAAACGTTAGCATCACACACACACACACACACACACACACACACACACACACGATGAGGTGAGCCAGGAAACGTTAGCATCTCACACACACACACACACACACACACGATGAGGTGAGCCAGGAAACATTAGCATCACACATACACACACACGATGAGGTGAGCCAGGAAACGTTAGCATCACACAGACACACACACACACGATGAGGTGAGCAAGGAAACGTTCGCATCGGCACTACGCTGCATTTTTAATAAACTATGACAATCTGATGACATCTGTCGCCCGCGCCGAAGGTTCAACCTGATCCTGAACCACAAATAAAAAGGCTCTTTTCAGAGCCACACACACTTCCCCTAAAGAGAGACTTCCCATTCTGGGTAACAGGCTTTATAACTTTGTAACCAGGGATGCACCGAATCCAGGATTTGGCTTCCGATTCGGCCGAATATTGGGCTTTTTGACAGGGGTTTCGGTTTCTGCCGAAACCTTTCCCACCGTAGTGACGGCGCCGTTGATTACGGGAAGGTGTTTACGTAGGTGGAGCGTTCAATGCAGTAGGCTGTGAGAAAGTGGACATGGATCCGGTGAGCAGTAGGCTGTGAGAAAGTGGACATGGATCTGGTGAGCAGTAGGCTGTGAGAAAGTGGACATGGATCTGGTGAGCAGTAGGCTGTGAGAAAGTGGACATGGATCCGGTGAGCAGTAGGCTGTGAGAAAGTGGACATGGATCTGGTGAGCAGTAGGCTGTGAGGAAGTGGACATGGATCTGGTGAGCAGTAGGCTGTGAGGAAGTGGACATGGATCTGGTGAGCAGTAGGCTGTGAGAAAGTGGACATGGATCTGGTGAGCAGTAGGCTGTGAGGAAGTGGACATGGATCTGGTGAGCAGTAGGCTGTGAGGAAGTGGACATGGATCTGGTGAGCA
>JABUOV010000141.1:0-2500 GCA_025617405.1 Perca schrenkii | reverse complement strand
TAACTAAAGTAACTAGTAACTAAAGCTGGAACAGATGAATGTAGTGGAGTAACTAAAGTAACTAGTAACTAAAGCTGTAACAGATGAATGTAGTGGAGTAACTAAAGTAACTAGTAACTAAAGCTGGAACAGATGAATGTAGCGGAGTAACTAAAGTAACTAGTAACTAAAGCTGGAACAGATGAATGTAGTGGAGTAACTAAAGTAACTAGTAACTAAAGCTGGAACAGATGAATGTAGCGGAGTAACTAAAGTAACTAGTAACTAAAGCTGGAACAGATGAATGTAGCGGAGTAACTAAAGTAACTAGTAACTAAAGCTGGAACAGATGAATGTAGCGGAGTAACTAAAGTAACTAGTAACTAAAGCTGGAACAGATGAATGTAGTGGAGTAACTAAAGTAACTAGTAACTAAAGCTGGAACAGATGAATGTAGTGGAGTAACTAAAGTAACTAGTAACTAAAGCTGGAACAGATGAATGTAGTGGAGTAACTAAAGTAACTAGTAACTAAAGCTGGAACAGATGAATGTAGTGGAGTAACTAAAGTAACTAGTAACTAAAGCTGTAACAGATGAATGTAGTGGAGTAACTAAAGTAACTAGTAACTAAAGCTGGAACAGATGAATGTAGTGGAGTAACTAAAGTAACTAGTAACTAAAGCTGGAACAGATGAATGTAGTGGAGTAACTAAAGTAACTAGTAACTAAAGCTGGAACAGATGAATGTAGTGGAGTAACTAAAGTAACTAGTAACTAAAGCTGGAACAGATGAATGTAGTGGAGTAACTAAAGTAACTAGTAACTAAAGCTGTACCAGATGAATGTAGTGGAGTAACTAAAGTAACTAGTAACTAAAGCTGGAACAGATGAATGTAGTGGAGTAACTAAAGTAACTAGTAACTAAAGCTGGAACAGATGAATGTAGTGGAGTAACTAAAGTAACTAGTAACTAAAGCTGGAACAGATGAATGTAGTGGAGTAACTAAAGTAACTAGTAACTAAAGCTGTAACAGATGAATGTAGTGGAGTAACTAAAGTAACTAGTAACTAAAGCTGTAACAGATGAATGTAGAGGAGTAACTAAAGTAACTAGTAACTAAAGCTGGAACAGATGAATGTAGTGGAGTAACTAAAGTAACTAGTAACTAAAGCTGGAACAGATGAATGTAGTGGAGTAACTAAAGTAACTAGTAACTAAAGCTGTAACAGATGAATGTAGCGGAGTAACTAAAGTAACTAGTAACTAAAGCTGTAACAGATGAATGTAGCGGAGTAACTAAAGTAACTAGTAACTAAAGCTGTAACAGATGAATGTAGTGGAGTAACTAAAGTAACTAGTAACTAAAGCTGTACCAGATGAATGTAGTGGAGTAACTAAAGTAACTAGTAACTAAAGCTGTACCAGATGAATGTAGTGGAGTAACTAAAGTAACTAGTAACTAAAGCTGTAACAGATGAATGTAGTGGAGTAACTAAAGTAACTAGTAACTAAAGCTGTAACAGATGAATGTAGTGGAGTAACTAAAGTAACTAGTAACTAAAGCTGTAACAGATGAATGTAGCGGAGTAACTAAAGTAACTAGTAACTAAAGCTGTACCAGATGAATGTAGTGGAGTAACTAAAGTAACTAGTAACTAAAGCTGTACCAGATGAATGTAGTGGAGTAACTAAAGTAACTAGTAACTAAAGCTGTACCAGATGAATGTAGCGGAGTAACTAAAGTAACTAGTAACTAAAGCTGTACCAGATGAATGTAGTGGAGTAACTAAAGTAACTAGTAACTAAAGCTGGAACAGATGAATGTAGTGGAGTAACTAAAGTAACTAGTAACTAAAGCTGTACCAGATGAATGTAGCGGAGTAACTAAAGTAACTAGTAACTAAAGCTGTACCAGATGAATGTAGTGGAGTAACTAAAGTAACTAGTAACTAAAGCTGGAACAGATGAATGTAATGGAGTAAAAAGTACAATATTTCTCTCTGAAATGTAGCGGAGTAGAAGTAGAAAGTGACATGAAAAGAAAAGACTCAAGTTAAAGTACCTCAACATTTGGTACTTAAAGTACAGTATACTGGAGTAGATGTAACTTAAGTTACATTCCAGCCCAGAACGTGACTTCCTGACCGTAACTTTCTATCCTGTACTCACCCATATTCTGCAGGTCCTTGTCCCCTCCGTAGTCGGAGATCTTTTTGCCGAGGTTAACCAGCACGTGGTAGCGCGTGTCATCGGCGGGCCCGAGAAGCTGCTCCACCTCTCGGCGCCGCTCCTTGTCCCTCATTTTATCGTTCTTCAACACCGCCAACACTTCATCGGCCGCGCCGCACAGGATATCTCGCGGCTGCAAGGAAGACGTAATGAACCCGTTCAGAGACAGTTTTATTTTATTTATCTGTTCATTTTCACAATAAAAATCAAGACAACAGTAGAGCTGGGCGAGTTTTTCCCCCCTAAAAACTCGATTTACGATTCGATTTTTACCCCCTTCCATTTAAAAC
>JABUOV010000140.1:5000-100861 GCA_025617405.1 Perca schrenkii | reverse complement strand
CCTCAAGAACAGCATTTTTTCATCTTCGTAACATTGCCAAAATTAGGAATATCCTGTCTCAAAACAACGCTGAAAAACTAGTCCATGCATTTGTTACGTCTAGGCTGGACTATTGTAATTCCCTACTGTCAGGTTGCTCAAGTAAGTCCCTTAAGACTCTCCAGCTTATCCAGAATGCTGCAGCGCGTGTTCTCACAAGAACTAAGAAAAGAGATCATATCTCTCCTGTATTAGCTTCTCTGCACTGGCTTCCTGTAAAATACAGGATTGAGTTTAAAATCCTTCTCTTGACCTACAAAGCTGAAAATGGTCTAGCACCATCATATCTAGAAGAGCTCCTAATACCCTATTGTCCCACTAGAGCACTGCGCTCCCAGAATGCAGAGTTACTAGTGGTACCTAGAGTCTCTAAAAGTAGAATGGGAGCCAGAGCCTTCAGTTATCAGGCTCCTCTCCTATGGAACCAGCTCCTGATCTGGGTTCGGGGGGCAGAAACTGTAATCGCTTTCAAGAATGAACTTAAAACTCTTCTATTTGATAAAGCTTATAGTTAGGGAGTGAGGAGTTGCAGTGTTCACCTAACTGGCCCAACTGCTTCCTTTTCATAATTGTTAGATTAATAATACATAACAAAGTAGAGGGAGGCAGGCCAGCCAAGCCCGATCCGGCAGGGGGAGAGTTTTAAGCCCGAAAAAGCTACCTCTCCTTATGACCTGTCTCTCTTAGTTACACTGTTATAGTTACGCTGTTATAGTTCTAGACTGCCGGGGGACTTCCTTCCTTTGACACACTGAGCTGCTCTCTCCTCTCCCTCTCTATTACTATTACTATTACTATTACTATTACTATTTGCGTGTATCCCGTCCCGGAAATGCTTGTTACTAATCCTAGCTTCTGGGGAGTTTACTCCCCAGAGTCCTTATGTTTTTTCCCCCAGCGTATTTCCTTGGAGAACGTTGGCACCAAGATCCTGGTTCCAGCTGTCGCCGTGGTCCTGCTGCACTCCCTGCTGAGCTCAACGGTGCCCTGCTGCGTCCAGCTGAACCCTGCAGATTCCCGCTACATCCAGTCACTGTTCCATTATTAATGTGAATATTATCGCCACTGTTCATCACACCCCCAACCGGCCCGTCAGACACCGTCTACCAAGAGCCTGGGTCTGTCCGAGGTTTCTTCCCAAGAGGGAGTTTTTCCTCGCCACTGTCGCACTGCTTGCTCTTGAGGGAATTACTGTAATTGTTGGAATTGTTGGGGCTTTGTAAATTATAGAGTGTGGTCTAGACCTACTCTACCTGTAAAGTGTCTCGAGATAACCTATGTTATGATTTGATACTATAAATAAAATTGAATTGAATTGAAGTCTGGAACAGTGCCAAAGGAGTGGCAGACTGGGGTGGTGGTTCCCCTTTTTAAAAAGGGGGACCAGAGGGTGTGTGCCAATTACAGGGGTATCACACTTCTCAGCCTCCCTGGTAAAGTCTACTCCAAGGTGCTGGAAAGGAGGGTTCGGCCGATAGTCGAACCTCGGGTTGAGGAGGAACAATGCGGATTCCGTCCTGGTCGTGGAACAACGGACCAGCTCTTCACTCTCGCAAGGATCCTGGAGGGAGCCTGGGAGTATGCCCTTCCGGTCTACATGTGTTTTGTGGATTTGGAGAAGGCGTATGACCGGGTCCCCTGGGAGATACTGTGGGAGGTGCTGCGGGAGTATGGGGTGAGGGGGTCTCTACTCAGGGCCATCCAATCTCTGTACGACCAAAGCGAGAGCTGTGTTCGGGTTCTCGGCAGTAGGTCGGACTCGTTTCAGGTGAGGGTTGGCCTCCGCCAGGGCTGCGCTTTGTCACCAATCCTGTTTGTAATATTTATGGACAGGATATCGAGGCGTAGTCGGGGTGGGGAGGGGTTGCAGTTCAGTGGGCTGGGGATCTCATCGCTGCTCTTTGCAGATGATGTGGTCCTGATGGCATCATCGGCCTGTGACCTTCAGCACTCACTGGATCGGTTCGCAGCCGAGTGTGAAGCGGCTGGGATGAGGATCAGCACCTCTAAATCGGAGGCCATGGTTCTCAGCAGGAAACCGATGGAATGCCTTCTCCAGGTAGTTAATGAGTCCTTACCCCAAGTGAAGGAGTTCAAGTACCTTGGGGTTTTGTTCGCGAGTGAGGGGACAATGGAGCGGGAGATTGGTCGGAGAATTGGCGCAGCGGGTGCGGTATTACATTCCATCTATCGCACCGTTGTGACGAAAAGAGAGCTGAGCCAGAAGGCAAAGCTCTCGATCTACCGGTCAGTTTTCGTTCCTACCCTCACCTATGGTCATGAAGGCTGGGTCATGACCGAAAGAACGAGGTCCAGGGTACAAGCGGCCGAAATGGGTTTCCTCAGGAGGGTGGCTGGCGTCTCCCTTAGAGATAGGGTGAGAAGCTCAGTCATCCGTAAGGAGCTCGGAGTAGAGCCGCTGCTCCTTTGCGTCGAAAGGAGCCAGTTGAGGTGGTTCGGGCATCTGGTAAGGATGCCCCCTAGGCGCCTCCCTAGGGAGGTGTTCCAGGCACGTCCAGCTGGGAGGAGGCCTCGGGGAAGACCCAGGACTAGGTGGAGGGATTATATCTCCAACCTGGCCTGGGAACGCCTCGGGATCCCCCAGTCGGAGCTGGTTAATGTTGCTCGGGAAAGGGAAGTTTGGGGTCCCCTGCTGGAGTTGCTCCCCCCGCGACCCGACACCGGATAAGCGGACGAAGATGGATGGATGGATGGATGCTTTTCAAAGTTTGATCTATGTCATTATTGATTCAAAAATATTGCTTAAATGGGGTTAGTCAATTAAACAAGGTTCATACAGATAGTTATAGTAAACATTTTCTGTTACCACCAATATTCCATTAAAAATATGTACTTAAGGTACAAAAAAAAACAGCAATATCGAAAAGTCCTCACATTTTTTGAAACTGGAAACGATCAAAGCAGTTTTTCTGTCAATCAATTAATTGATTTAGCAACTAATCATTTCAGTTGGACTTGTAGGCCTATATATTGGTCAGGCAGTTTGATGACAATAAAACATTATATTTCATAAACATATATTTTGTGTACAAAAATCCTAATTCTTTTTAACCCAAATATGTAAGATTACAAATAGCATCTGTAAGCATTTGACAAAATTCTGATACTACCTTTTTTGTCTTTGAAATCCAAATTAGTTATTCCTAAAATTGACAATTTGTCTTTGAAATCCAAAACCAACTGTTTGTTTATCACCTATATGACATAAGAAAGATTTTATTTAGCCCCCAGTGGGGAAATTCCCTCAGATAAAAGCAAGAAGTAGGTCAAATATAATTGACTTCCGATTGAAAGTAACAACTGTTAAATTTAACTCCTATACAATCCATCAATAGGAAACCTATTATCCTAATTCAAAAAGTACTTTTAGCTCTCTGGTACCTGCAGGAACTGGCCTGAAAGGCAACTTCTTGTTTTTTCTAAACTTTTAGGCATTTGAGTCAATTCAAGTTTTTTATGTTGGTGTGCTGAAAGCTCAGAGACACAAGGTCTTGTGGCAGACTCCTCCTCGCTGGACATGTCTGCTGTAACCTGAGCCAGTCTCTCATAGACTGTCATCCAGTGCACTTCTCTCTAAAGCTCTTGTTTCCTCTAAGCTTTTCCTGACTGAATTGTTATCCCTTCTATTTATAAAGTATACTAGTATATTATATATTATTATCTTTATGGTATAAAAGTATTATGTTTTACTGAAAAAAGGGGGAGTTCTCTGCGCTTCTGCAGACCACAACAATCCGGTGCAACCAAGGCAGGACACCACAGAATAAATAGCAAAAAATTGCCGGTGCAACACGGATGTCTTCTACTTGATGATTTTAATTCTTAAGGTGCATAACAGTGACTAACGTTTCGATGTATAGTTACATCTTCATCAGAGTCCTTGGAGAAAATGGGCAATGGAGCTCTTAATAAGGATCATCAACAGGTGTGATTGTGCTCAAAAGGGGCAGTGACAATCTAAAGTTACACCCATCTCAACCAAGGTGTTACACTCAGTAATCAGTCGTTAAAGGGCAAATGCCCATAGCCAAACCAAAGATGAATATATATAAACAAAAATATACAAATGTAAAAAATTTATACAAATGTAAAAATTTTAAAAGTTTTTTACAAAGATGTTCACAGGGCAATGGGGACTAAAAGTATATTTATCTAAATACTATACTATAAAACACTTTGACATTAGAGAAAGCAAGTCAAATTTAATTCTTCATTTAAGCCTAGAGGTTCTAAAGAGCCAAGTGTATGTATCCAAAAGGATTCCCTGCATAGGAGTTTATTGATAATATCACCACCCCTGGGTGGGGGTGTGATTTTCTCAATTCCCCAGAACCTCAGTGATGCAGGGGAGCCATGATTAGCCTGCTTGTAATGCCTCGCCATGGCATAAGTTATGTTCTGGGTCCGAATAGTAATAATAAATAATCTAAAATGCCACCATTGTTACTTTTAGTCAGTTAGTTGAGCAAGATATGGCCAAAATAAGTGCGCTTTGTCCCTCTAAAAATAAAAACCTGACAAAAAGCGAATTGGATGCACTACGCTCTTTGGAATCTAGACAGGACATTATTATTCGCCCTGCCGACAAGGGGGGCGCAATCGTTGTTATGGGTTTAAAGAATTATGATTGTGGTATATTCAAATTGCTAAGTGATGAAAAACACTATCAGCCCCTTCTATGTAACCCTACCTCCAGCACCAAAAATATGATCGATGAATTTATTGATATATCTCATAAAAAAGGCTGGACAATCGATAAAAAAAAAGGCTTTTCTATTGAGTGACCACCCCCGTTGTCCAGTATTTTATGGTCTCCCCAAAATCCACAAACGACTTGATGATCCTCCTTTGCGCCCTATTGTATCTGGCATAGGGAGCCTTACTGAGCCTCTCTCACAATTTGTTGATTTTTTTCTTAGAAAAAATGTTCACAGTTTACCATCGTATTTGGGGGATACAACTGATGTTTTGAATTTGATTAATTCAAAAAAAACAATGGAATTGTGAAAGTAATGATGTCCTTGTGTCTTTGGATGTGCAAAGTCTTTATACATGTATACCCCATCACATTGGCCTACTCGCCATGTCGCATTACCTTGCTAAACGTCCCATTGATGTTCTGCCTCCATTAGAATTTCTTCTTAATCTTGTTGAGATCATTCTATCGAATAATTTCTTTAAATATTCTGGCAAATTTTACCTACAACTACAAGGGACTGCTATGGGAAGTGCTTTTGCACCCTCTTATGCTTGTTTGGTGATGGGTCTATGGGAAGAAAAATATATACATAATATCATAAATAATCCTTTTCATTCCAAAATATCATTGTGGCATAGATACATAGACGATGTTCTCTTAATATGGAAGGGTACCCTAGTGAGCTAAATCAATTTTTTATCTATGTAAATTCCTCCACTGATTATTTGTCCTTTACTATGGAATGTGATAACCAGTCCATTGATTTTTTAGATCTCACCATCTTTAAGGACATTAATAATATTCTACAGTCTACCATTTACCGTAAACCCCTTAGTAGGAATACCTTTTTACGAGCCAATAGCAACCACTCGCCTCATCTGGTCCGTAATATACCTGTGGGTCAGTTTTTGCGAGTCAGAAGAAATTGTAGTACCTTAGCTGATTTTATGTCCAAAGCAGCTCATTTAGCGCACCGTTTTGAACAACGAGGTTATGATAAATCTGACATTACAAAAGCATGGGACAGGGCTCAAAGTTCAGATCGCGCCTTACTTTTGAAGAAAAAACCTAAGTTACAAATAACACCCAGTGTATTCTTTTCGACCGGCTACACTCCAGAAGCAGGAAGAATGAAAAATGTTATTCGCAAGCACTGGCATGTCCTTAAGAGTGACCCGACACTGAAAGACATATGCTCCAATCCTCCTAGGTTCATATTTAGGCGTGACGGTAATATTCGTGACCGACTGGTCCACTCAGACATGTCTAATCCACCTCAGACTACTTTGCTTTCAAACCCACCCCTTGGTTTTTATAAATGTGGTAATTGCGCGCAATGCTCGAATTCAACCAATACGAAGGAATTTTCACATCCCCGCACTGGCAAAAAATATTCTCTCTCTTCATTTATTAATTGTAATAGTACACATGTGTACCTTCTAAAATGCCCTTGTGGACTGGCGTATATAGGTCAAACTAAACGTCAGCTCAAATTAAGGATATCTGAACACAAGACAGCTATTCGGACCCAGAACATAACTTATGCCATGGCGAGGCATTACAAGCAGGCTAATCATGGCTCCCCTGCATCACTGAGGTTCTGGGGAATTGAGAAAATCACACCCCCACCCAGGGGTGGTGATATTATCAATAAACTCCTATGCAGGGAATCCTTTTGGATACATACACTTGGCTCTTTAGAACCTCTAGGCTTAAATGAAGAATTAAATTTGACTTGCTTTCTCTAATGTCAAAGTGTGTTATAGTATAGTATTTAGATAAATATACTTTTAGTCCCCATTGCCCTGTGAACATCTTTGTAAAAAACTTTTACATTTTTTACATTTGTATAAATTTTTTACATTTGTATATTTTTGTTTATATATATTCATCTTTGGTTTGGCTATGGGCATTTGCCCTTTAACGACTGATTACTGAGTGTAACACCTTGGTTGAGATGGGTGTAACTTTAGATTGTCACTGCCCCTTTTGAGCACAATCACACCTGTTGATGATCCTTATTAAGAGCTCCATTGCCCATTTTCTCCAAGGACTCTGATGAAGATGTAACTATACATTGAAACGTTAGTCACTGTTATGCACCTTAAGAAATAAAATCATCAAGTAGAAGACATCCGTGTTGCACCGGCAATTTTTTGCTATTTATTATGTTTTACTGTTTTATAAGAGTTATCTTTAACTTATATTATATTTTACTTTTCGTGTAAACATAAATATGAGAGTAAATATTAAATGAATATGTGTATACCATTGTCCCAGTACATTACTCATAATGTACATCATTAAGCAGTCACATCAACATTAAACATTTTCATTCAGATATTTAGTCTTAATCATATCTCCAAGTTGTTGATACATTTAATCCTCATGGTTTCAAACCCCATCTCAGCACTTACACAACCCTTACACAACTTACACAGGTCACCAGGAAAGATGCAGCAAGTGCAAGAGTCTAGAAAAATACAAATTAAGGTATTCCCCTTTTCAAACCAGGTTTCTAGGAAGTCTTTGAATGGATCATTTATGCCTGTATTTTCCCAAAAATAGTTTACAGATGTTTTATGTCAGACTTTACCCAAAGCCAAAGTTATTTCTATCAAATTTTCATCAATCCAATTCAGATTCGAACAATGAAACGAACTTTAAACATTTCCTGAAACACCAACTAAATACTTATCTTAAAAGTAAAAAATAAGTACTTCTAATTATCTTCTCCTAATAGTGTTTGTATTTTCAGAATGTGAGTCTGTGTGCTACTTAACTTCACAATGCGTCAGATGCGTCAGAGCAGAACGGTCTCTCGCTCCCCCCTCCTTCTCTCAGTCCGTCTGCTGGTCCGTACCTCCAGACAGTTTTCACCGGTCCTGCAGCTGGAGGGGGGAGTGAGATGGACGCGACTGACACAAATGAGGCGCCGTGTGGCCCAAAACAGAACTCCAAAAAGCATTATTTGTTCTTTTATCAATATTATCACTTGGAAAAGTGTCTACTTATTTTAATCAATAATTATAAAACCGCATTTCTTTCCCTCATGCTGGTTTAACTCTATAAAATCCATACAAATTGTGCTAAAAAGGAAACACTGCTTTTGTAATTGTCCTCTTTTAGATTACTTTAAAGGTTGTGTTTCAGTAAATAGTGAAAGTCAATCAAAACAAAACTAAATTTTCTTTAGAATAGTTTTTAAATTTAAAAAATTATGTGAACACCCCATTCATTAAACACCCAATTTATTATTGCTACTATATCCCTTCTATTTGAGGAATGACAAGCTCATGACTCAAAAAAAAGCAGCACATATAAATAATCTGTTCAGTGGTTTAGCCAGTAACACTGTCCTGTGTTACACAGCAAAACCTGAATAAAAGCAACACAAAATTCAAGTTGAAAAGTGTTTTCAATGTCAACATCAATTAATTTAGTTTTAACCCATTTGTGATATAGCAAATTAAAATACAAACAAAGTCTTTAGTGCAGTTTTACTGGAAAAAAAAAACTCACTAGAGTACAATATTAAATTAACTGTTTTTAGGCTGAAATCCCATATCAAGCTGTATTGGTTTCAATATAACCAATAAACTAAGACGAATTAAACAAAAATATGTTGTTTTTATCTCTAGTTTGCAACCCAAAGTTATACTAACCGCTGTCTGGTAGTTCTAAAAATCATTATGAATTAAAGTTTTTAGGCCTATGGAACAAATCTAAGTACTTCCAATTTTTTACCTCATATGGGAAACATATCACATTCTATAATTTATGACAAAAACTATATCAAAAATCATTGCTGAACTCTACATGCACAACTCCTGTTTCTCTCTTATCTCTGACTATGTGTGTGTGTTGCTATGGCCTTGCTGCTCTGTAAGCTTAGTCTACAGTGAGGGTTAACCAATCACCTCACTGAGTGGCTCTGCTGCTCTCATCTTAGCATGTCATCAGGAATTTGTGCCTTTTGCAGTGAGACACAATACGTTACCATTTGGTCATCACACAATGGTGTATCTGGTGGGTGTCCTCTTTACCCAAGTCCAATGTGTGGAGGTGCTGTAAACTAAATCTCAAAAAGGGTGACAGGTTAAGTCGCTTGCGCCTGCACATTCTATACCTCAGTACAATAAGCAAAGCTTTTGTCAAATGTAGGCATGTTGCATTTTGAATGCAAACCACTATACTTGAGATTTTGGTAGGAATTCTCCATTTTGGTGAGTAGGGCTTTGGCTCCTACACTAGCTGACAGTAGTCTTGATCCAAAAAGAAATCATTTGTGAACCAATGTTGCTTCAACATTGTGAAACAACTGTTTTTCCCTCAATTGTATTTCCATCATCCTAATCATACTTTTTACACCTGGTTTTAACCCATGTGTCAACTTTGCAAAATTTTGTAAAGAAAAAGCTGGATAGCTTTCTGTTATGAAGAATGAGCTCTACGGCTTGTACTGAGAGATGAGATGGCAGAGGTCCAAATCAGATAGCATCAGAAACACCTACAACAGAGAAGCCCACACGGTTAGGCCACTGCTAGAGTCTCTGGAAGAAGAACTGTTAACCTAAAAAAATGAAATCAGGGTTAGTGAGAGGTGTGTCACAGAGGTCAGGTCATGGTACCACCTGTAGCTCTGCAACACCATTGTTTCTCTCTGTCAACTGGTGTGTGGAGAAGAAAATCAGGGTTAAGAACAGTGCATCTGTTAGAGTGACATTTTGCAATCTAACAGAGTAGTAATATCTAAGGTACCTGGCCACAGATAAATAGAGTTTTTCATTCTGTTCTCCCAAAACGTGTGACGCAGAATGTGGAACAGGGCACATTTAATTTTTCGAGCGGCAGAATCAAGTTTAGCAGAGAAGTTTGCAACCGGATGGAGTTTTGTCGCCGTGGTGTTGCAGCAACACAGAGTCACGCAGCTCTTGTGCTCATCAACGGTCTGCATGAACTGTTTTTAGGGATCTGGCAGTCCCAGCGTTGGGGAAGCCAGTTTCATATTCACGAACGCTTCATTAGCTTCGGCAGCAAAAAGTCTTACAGTGACCTCAGGAACGTGTACAGACATTTTTACGTGACAGGCTCAAGTAAAAAAAATCCTAATTGTTAACACTAAACTGAAAAAGCTGCTATTCTGTTCATTTTACATGAAAACAGCACTGTACCAAAAAACTCTCTCAAGGAAGGAAAAAGCAGAGGCAGCCTTGAGAGATGTAGAAAAAACACAAGCTGGGCACTTTAAAAAAAAAAAAACTATATTGGTTGTCAGTCAAGCATACAGCTACAACACAGTCCATATCAGTCCAAATCAGATGTGAGGTTGTCAAACTGTCATTATGTTTCTAAAGAACCGTTTTGAGCATTCTTCATCAGGCCCTGTATTAACATGAGCTGTGTAATGCAAGTTGTCAGGTTTCATGCAGTCAGAGGCAGGGCTGATTACAGACGCTGCCTCAGTGAGGTCATTTCAGCCACACTGTAATTAACAAACGTGATTATGTCAGATGCATCATTACGAGAAATTCTCAATCCATCAGGTGTGGAGGTTAAGCCAATGTTAAAAGTGCACATTAAATCACTACCTGAGCAAAATAAGTGGACATAAATCAGACACCAAAAAAAAGTTTCCCATGTATATGAGAAAGGAACAGAAAATTGTTCTTTTACTGTTTAACCTGTATTCCCAATTGACAAAATAGAATGACCACTGCACTTCAGTGTCAAATCTCTAGCTCTAATAATCAAGTTATGTGAGTGCAACCCTTTAACTTTACACTCAGTAGTAGGCATTTTCTTCTAGGTTTCAGAAGATAACATACTATAATGGTTTAACTGATTAGATTCTTTTTTTCAGAACTTTCTAACCTATCAATTGTCCCTAAATAGCAAAAACAAAAAACAGTGTATCAGTGCCAAGCATTTCTTCATTGCATGAAGCGAGTGTGTGTGTTTTTTAGCAGTACCTTCCTTATCAGCTTTTGGACTCAGTCAAACAGAGGGACAAGTGTTGTTCTTTGTCGGAGGAGTTTTTTGCTTTTTCTTCAGGCATTTACATACCCAATGTCCAAAGTCCTTGCAGTACAAACACTGGCCTCGGTTGTAGGGCTCATTATTTTGCCCACGGTACCCGCCTCGGCACCCTGTGCCGTGTCTGGGTCACCTCAGCCTTTTTCGGGTCCGCGCTCCATATGTTGCCTACCAGCCTGTTGTAACATACAAACGCTTCACACATGGTTTTCTCATGTACTCGTTCTTTAGTTGAGTCCGTGTCCTCTTCGTCCCTCCGTTTCTCCAGCTTGTCTTCCTGGTTTTTAGAGAAAGCTCAGAACACGGGCTTTGGTTAGTGCTGATGAGGAGGTTATTGGTGTATGTGTGCTTTTGCAATCTTTCCCTGAATCATACCTTTAGTTTTTCCTGTACTCAGTAGCTTTAAATCCTCTTAATTTTGTCTTTTTCATTAGTTTTTTCTCTTGTTCCTCTAAATTCCTGTTTGATATTTTCAATGTGCCCGAATTTAAAGGAAAACCCAAAAATTTTCTACCAATCAGACAATCCAAACTTTTTGAGCCATATTTTCGCACCATGTCATCCACCACGGGTCCCCTAGGGATGTGCGACCCGGATCAACCCGATCCGTTACCCATTTTACTGGGAAGAAGTACTTCTATCCTACTTACAATCGTCACTGTAAGGCCAGGTTTTTATCTTTTTTCGGAAAAACCCAAGCACAAAAAAACAGTTTCTGAAAAACTGTTTATTAGATTTACTTCAAAACCTAATTAGATTTGTCCCCCGAAAATCTATAAAGCAATGTCACACCCGTGCGTGGATAGGTTTTATGGTGCAAAAACACTGCTGGAGTGATCACAATTATGTATCTACCCCACCTTAAAAATACCCCCCCAAAAAAGAATCTATACAAACAACTCCAACGTCAGTAGCCTATTTGTTTCTGGAAGTTTTACTTCAGCCAATTCAAATTACTCTGAATTAAATTTAAATTAGAGTTACCCTGCTGCGTGGAATTGCTTCCGTCTTAACAGATCAGTGTTGGGTCAGTGAGTCCTCCGTGGTTTCTGATCCTCTCTCTCTAAATGCTTTTGGGCGAGGTAGAGGCGAAGATCGTTGGATCTCGGATCGCGAGTCCTCAGTCAACCACGGAGTCTCTTTTATCTGAGCCCTGCACATGATCCCCATTCTCGTCGCCATGTTTGTCGAGGAAGTTTCCTTTGCAGCAGGGGGAAGAGTTTTTCAGAGTTTAGTAAATTGAAACAAATAAGACAGTCTGAGACTAAAACCAAGTTGGGTTTTTTATTTTATTAAAAAACGATATATTTGCAAATATAGGATCAACATGATTTCACAAAAGGCCTCAGCCCAGTGTGGAGTCAGTTTCTCAAATATCGGTTCAGGCTAACAGTGCTCACATAATGTTCCAGACTGCATGTCTCACAAAGTTAGAATCAAAATCTACATGTGGGAAATGAGATAAACTCTTTAAGCATTTGTGAGAGTATTAAAGTAGAAATAAAACATAAAAATTAGGGCTGTCAAAATTAACGCGTTAATTTTTGCGTTAATTTTTTAATATTTAACTCATTAAAAAAATTAACGAAATTAACGCAGCTGTGTTTGTTTACTTCATGTGGCGGCTGAGAAACGTAATACGTCTCCATAAGAGCAGGCGGTGCTACTCTAAATCCTAAATTGGACTAAATCCAATATGGCGGATGGTGAGGATCAAGGCTCTGCAGCTCCTGGATCTAATCATAGGCCTCGATTAAAACCTACGATTTACAGGACGGTTGACGACCAAGTTATTGTTGAGGATGAGTTTCTTAATTTTCTCGCAGTGAAAATTAGAATTATGGCTCAGGATGAGCTTGTCCTTTTAGCTGCAAACACATTTGACTCGGTGTGGCTCGAGACCTCCAAAAAAGTGTTGTTTGATCTTTGTCCTGAAACCAAGCAACGGTGCGTGATCTATAAAGGCAGCCAGAAGGATACTAATAATATCAAAAGTTGCTTAAGAGTGTTAAACGAGTGTGGAGAGAACATCCCCCGCTTTGTCTCCCACTACCTGGATGAGTTACCGCCTGTGACGTTTAACAATCTGGATGTGTCTAACCTGCTCAGCAAGATGGAGCGATTGTACAGCGAGGTCTGCACACTGAGACATGCAGTTAAACTTCAGGCTGATATCTGCGGGGATCTGAGTTCTGTGACTGCGACCATAGACAGCAGAGTCTCTGCAGTGGAGTTGCAAAATCGTGGCCTGGCAGTAACAAGTGACGCTGGAGTTGCCTGCGGGAACGCACATGATAACGCGGCAGGGGGGGATGTTGAGGTGCTCGCTATGGATGTGACGGCTGCTGGTACTTCCGCACCTACGGCAGGGGCCACAAGTGCCTGTGACAACCCTGTTGGAGCTGTGTCAAAATCGCCGAAGTGGAGCCTTGTTGTTAAACAGGGCCGAGCTCAGAGAATCAATACCGAGGCCGAGGGTCAGTCTGCCTTGTTAAAACAGCGTGCTAGAAAACCTGCCCGGAGGATGGTCAAGCCGATCGTCCGCATAGCTGTACAGGGGAATATAAAGGTGGTTCGAACGAGATTGGTAAGTGTTTTTGCTACCAAATTCTCACCAGACCTTGAACCTGAGACACTTTCTGGGTACTTATCTGAACAACTTGGCCGGGATCTCAACTGTCAGCGTATTGTCACCTTGAGCAACAAATACAGCTTGTTTAAAGTGTGGGCTGAGTGCAACAAAGTTGCGGAGATGTATAAGCCAGAATTGTGGCCTGAAGGATCTGTGGTGAGGCGATATTATGAACAACGCAAAGTGGGAGTGATGGGGGCTAGCACAGCTAGGCCTATACCTGGGATAAGTACACAGAATGCGGTTTCAACTGAAATGTCCAACTAAATTGTATGCGGGTTGGTTCATATAACTGTCGCGGCCTACGCATGGGCAATAGTTCAGGAGATAGAAGCCGGCGTATAGTGGTGGAAAACCTGCTGCAAAATCTGTGACATTTTATGTTTGCAAGAAACTTTTTTATCAAAACAGGATTTGGGGAAACTTAACTCCTTTCGTGATGGTTTCCATGGGGCTGGTGAGTCCACTACAGACTTGTCTATGGGAATAGTAAGAGGGCGGATAGCAGGAGGCGTGGCTATTCTTTGGCACGAAAAACTGGACTCTGTGATTAGTGTCATCAGGTTGGAAGTTGACTGGTGTATTGCTGTCCGGATAACATTTAACAATAAGGAGTTTACAATCCTGAATGTATATACACCATATGAGGCACATCACAATGAAGATGAATACTTGAATAGACTGGCTTTCATAAACTGTTTTATTTCAGATAACCAACCCACAAGTGTCTATGTGGTGGGAGATATGAATGCTGATCTTTCAGACAGGAGCTCATTATTTGCCAGGCACTTGATACAGTTCTGTGATGATAATAACCTTATACTATCTAGCCAAAGGCTCTTGCCTGCAGATAGTTACTCTTACATAAGCGAGGCCTGGCACACCACATCATGGCTAGATCACTGCATCAGTACTTCTGATGCACATTCTAGCCTGAGCTCAATAGAGATTGTGTATGGGGCATCCATGTCTGATCACATTCCTTTTATTATGTTACTTGACTATTCTAGCCTTCCTGAGGTGTCTCGGGAGGTTAGTGGGGCCCGTAAGGCTAAACTGGACTGGTCCAAGGTCACAAATGAAGATGTGTGTTCATACTGCAGAAGATCTGATGTACTTTTAAGCAATATATCTTTGCCAAAGGATGCTATTTTGTGTTCTGATGTAAATTGTAATATAAACTCTCATTGTGAGGACCTTTGTGCCATGTATGAATGTATCGTGAGATCTGTGTATGATGCCAGTAAATCATTATTTATTTATCCTTATAAAAAACGCAGCATCAAGCCAGGGTGGAACAAATATGTGGCGGTTCATCATGCTGAAGCTAAGAATGCTTTTGAGGCCTGAGTTCAGGCAGGCAGGCCCAGAGAGGGGAAAGTCTTGGAACTGAAAAAAGCGTACTAATGCCAGTTATAAATATGCACTTTGTTATGTCAACAAAAATGAGCAAGAAATAAGAGCGGACTCTATAGCTGAAAAGCTTCTTGGTAATGATGTTACTGGTTTCTGGAAGGAGGTGAGAGCTCTGAACAGGGTCAGTGCATCATTGCCATGCAACGTAGAGGGAATCTCAGGGGCTGATAACATAGCTGAATTGTGGAGGCAACATTACTCTGACCTATTTAATTGTGTTAAAAGCGAACCTTACGAGGTTGGCCATGTTGTCAATGGTGAAATAGTGGGAATTACAGCTAATGAAATCTATCGAGCTTTTACATTGCTAGCTGATAATAAAGCTAGTGGGTCAGATCAAATTACTGCAGAGCACCTGAAAAGGGCCAGCCCAAAGGTTGCAGTTCTTCTTGCCATGTGTTTCACTGGCTTTATGACTCATGGTCTGTTACCAGACTCTCTGCTGTCCATTACTTTGGTGCCTGTCATTAAGGACAAAGCGGGCAAGGTGGGGAGTGTGGATAATTATAGACCTATTGCCCTAGCTAGTGTTTTATCAAAAGTCCTAGAAATAATTTTATTAGAGAGGTTGAGGGTTTATTTGCACAGTTCAGATAATCAGTTTGGCTTTAAGGCCAAGCATGGCACTGAACTATGTATTTATGCACTAAAGGAAATGGTAGAAACCTATAGAAGGAAAAAATTCCTCTGTTTTTTATTGGTTTTATTGATGCCTCTAAGGCTTTTGACCGAGTTAACCATCACAAGCTGTTTTTTGAAATTGAGCCAAAGAGGAGTACCTAAAAGTATGATTAGAATCCTGGCTTTTTGGTACTCCAATCAGAGCATGCACATTAAATGGGGGGATGTATTCTCTACTCCTTTTGGTGTTGGGAATGGAGTCCGTCAGGGGGGGATACTATCACCGGCACTTTTTAATATGTACATGGATGACCTGTCTGACCAGCTAAGGCAGTGTAAAACAGGAAAACCAAGGTGGAGTAGTGCAAGTGAATTGTTTTGTCAAGCAGGAGTTATTACATTCTCTGCTTTACTGAGGAATCTAATGTATAAAGGTATTGGTCGCCTGAATTCTTCTTGTAACTCTGTTATTTTACAACTGGTTGACCCGAGGTTCAGTGCTGTGCGATACCAGTCACCCTTATGGGATTACTGGTATAGATGTCTTATTTAATTGGTGTCTGTCTGTGTTTTTATTTTTCATTGTGTTGTTGTTGTTAATTGTTGTTTTTTAAATGGACCGTGAGTCTAATAATAAAGGCTATCTATCTATCTAGGAGGGACTTACCTGATTGAAGTAGGCCTACGGGCCAGTCAAGAGTTTAAACATGGACCAGTAAGATCCCAAAAGAGAAAAAAGATGATGTGTTAGAATCCAGAAATGAATGAGCACGGGCTATAAACGGGACCGAGTACTAGTTCCGACATGTTGTCTCGTCAGGAGAGATGCGCCACCGGTAAGCTGCTGTTTCGCTACATTGAGCTGCGGTTTAAGTTTGTTCGTCTGTTGCGCTACTGCTGTGCTGCCGATATGTACGTGCGCGATTTGTTTGCTTGATAACTGTAACGTTGGTCACGCTGATAAACCTTATTTGCAGTCTGATGTTTAACGCTGTCGACTCGATAGTATCCGTGACTATATTCCAGTAAATGTTTGAAATTGATGCGTCTCACTGTCACACAAGCTACTTCCTGGTTGCGGTGCTGGAAGGGAAATGTAGTCAATCGCTTTACATTGGTAATGGATTGCTGTGCACAGCGTCGCTATCTAAAGCTACACTCAATGTTTTCACTTTAGGCCAACATACACCTTTGTGGTTTTGGGTTACTGGTTTAATGTGTAACATTGATATTGATATTGATGTGCATTTCTGTGTTTAGATATATGTGCTTTGCTTAGTCATTCAGATTAAACACTATGTATATTATAATATTTATGATATTAAGTACTGCCTAGATTGTAATTTATATTCTATATATATATATATATATATATATATATATATATATATATATATATATATATTTATTCAGAATATGGTATATTAGGTATGTGGCTAATATTGGGGGTGGTGACAAAAAATCTGCTCTCAAGTCGGACAGTTTCTAGCCGTTTTAGCAGCCTTCAGCAGGACTAAATAAGCCAAATTGTTGCTGCTGTTGTTCTGAAAGATATTAAACATTCTGAACTTAGCAGAACCTTTCCTTGTTTGTTTTTTCTTCATATTTGCAAAGTTAAGTGATTTAGCATTTAAATATCCATTATTATAAGCTTCAGTCTCAATTTAAAAAAGCGATTAATCGCGATTAATTACAGCAAATTGTGCGATTAATTAGTTAATTTTTTTTAATCGATTGACAGCCCTAATAAAAATATAAGGAATTATGCTTAAATGTAATTTTTCCCATTACAGCTGTATCATTCATGGCAGAAAACCCTCGTTCATACTCTGCTGAAGTTGCTAGATATGTTTGGCTTGCAACTATCAATCTTCTTAAGGTCTTCCCACTTTGATCCTCTTGCAGTTTCCAGGAGCGGAAATCTTCAACAGCCTCTCTGGCTGGTTCACCCAGATCCTTTGTAAGTTAATATATCTCGTCCTCCCCATACAAGATCAGTTCATCTCTTGTTTTGGGCCAGTTGTGAGGGTCTAATGGTTTTAATGACTTTGTGAGTTCAGAATCTGGAAGACGACTTGACAGGTTGTCGATCACTGCCTGAAAGAACTGAAGCTGATTGACCTTCTCTGTGCTTTCCTTCAGGGCTACTCCCTTAAAGGTTCCCTCCATCAAATATTCTTTTGCTTCTCTCATTGACATTCCCCCTTGTGTCTTTATGGCATCCAAAACCTCCATTGAAGTATCAATCTAACCATAAATGCACGCTACAATCTATAGCTTTTAGGGGTGTAATGATACCCTCATGTCACGATTCGATACATATCACGATACTGAACTCACGATAAGATATTATTGCGATACTCCCAAGACATATGATAAAAGGTTAACAGCAAATGTACTGTTGATTAAAATGCCAACTTTGATATTACATTGTGGGTTTAAATTTGGACTTGGTGCTTGTAACTCAAGGACAATGGTGACACCAGAATAAAAATATTCATGATTCTGAAGCTGAAAATACTGAATTATTTTAGACGATTATGCTTAACATTCTGGTAACATAAGACGTCTGGCATTATCAGGAGTAGGGCTGCACGATATGAAGAAAAGCTGCGATGTGCGATAACATTGTTTAATATTGCGATGACGATATGACTTGCGATAAATATTCAAATGTCAATGAAGGTTTTGTCTGTCATTCATTACTCTATATACATGGGTTTCTCAGCAACGTTATCACTGCTTGTGCACGCAACCGGGGGGGCAGAAAGAAGACGTGTTGTGTAGATAGCTAGCTAGTAGTAGCGGCATAGCGTAAGTCAAAATGCCAAGGAGTTGTTGCGTGGTTAATTGTACAAACAGAGCCAGTGATGGGTGCGTGATGTTTAACATACCTAGGGGGAAACATGCTTTTGCCAAAAACTGGCGGAGGTTATGGCTTCAAGCCATAAGAGGGGCTGATTGGGTTCGTATGCAAGAGTCAGGCTCCCATTGTATCAATCAGAAAAGTTGCGTTGATGTTTTGGTAACGTTAGCGCAATAGCGTTAGCCTAGCCTACTAAGTAAATATTACGACTGCCTTCGGAGTATATCTGCGTCCACGTTGCCAAGATAAGACCTGTGGCGTTAGTGCTCCTTTTGTACATAACTTTATTGAATGAAATATTAAGCTTCGCTCCTCTGAGATGGGTGGGTTTTTGTTAAGTTACATACAAAGCTAACTAGCCTACATTAGCTAGCGGACATTAGCTAACGTTGCCGAGACAGTGGCATTAGAGCTTCTGCGAGCTAACCAAGACAGTGTTGTCGCCCTCTCGCCCACAGTCAACCTCTGCTGCTAAAAACAATCAACCTGCAGTGAGGTTTTGAAACAAACATATCGTACCTTTTCCCAGAAATCCTGGCCATTTTTTTTAAGGCATAAACCAACCATAAGGGTACACTCAGGAGTAACCCTGCTGCTAACACGGGCTATTACATTAGCCTAAAATGATCATTATAGCCATACATATATATCACAGTAACACTGCAAAATGATTAAATTGTAATCGGTCAAAAACGTTAGCTTTGTAAGACCATAGAGTATGTGCTATGTAAATGCCATGACAAAATTCAAAGTGTAAATATATGCAATGTATGTCCAAAGTCTAGCCGCGATGTTTCCCCATTGGAATGAATGGCAAACAGAGCTATAGCTAGCTTCCTCGTAACGAGACCTCTCCAGTTCACAAAAACTGATTAAATTGTAATCGGTCAAAAAACTTTAGCTTTGTAAGACCATATAGTATGTGTTATATAAATGCCATGACGAAATGAAGGGACTAAGACAATGTGCACTGAGACAAAAATGCGTTTGCATTATCGGACCAGCTCACCAATCTGGCTTTCTGCCACTGGTATGCGCACGCACCCTGTAATGTTTGTAAACATCGTGTCAGGCTGTCTGTTGCGATGTGTTCATCGCGCAAGTTCATATCGCGATGACGATGAAAATTCTATGTATCGTTCAGCCCTAATCAGGACCCACAAATATTCCCTGATTGCATTATTATACATTATAATCAACATTAAATAGTTGTTTAATGTAGTACTGACACTAAACACAGTAATTTTTATTTTGGGTGAACTATTCACTCATTCATTCATACATATTGTCACTATCCACGATACGTATTTTAGCATTTTTTTATTGCGATATATTGTGGCACAATATATTGTTACACCCCTAACAGCTTTATTAAACCACCATAGAACGAACCCATGTTATACTGTACAAAAGATGAATAGGTACTCACTTGCAGTTTCAGTGACTTTTAAGTTCCTGAAGCACATCTCTCATGGTGGCTAGGTCTGTAACAAAGCCTGTGGTGGTCAGTCTGTTCAGCATCCCAGTGTACTTCTTTCGCTCAGCATCAGTGTACGTGCGATCTTCGGATGCTGCTTTCATCTGCTGTGCAAGAGCTGGGAAATCCTTCCAGACTGCCTGCACTGTGCTGTAACTGCTGGCAACCCAGCGGATGGTAAATATTTTCCCGATTTTTAGCAGGCTGATATGGACCGCAGAGGCAGCTTCAGACAAGAGCCGTGCATTCTTTGTAGATTGGTAATACATTGTGTACAACTTTGATATAAAATGTTCAAAGTGGTTACATCCTGTCACACATTTTAGGGAATCGTGAACTGCCAGCTCTAGTTTATGTGCAAGGCAATAAACTAACTAGCTGATGTGTGGTGAGCGTTCTGGCGTCGTAAGGCGCTATGTAAATGTAATAAAATAAAATAAATAAAAATAAAATAATAAAATGTGCAAGGCAATGCACACTCTTAAGTGAAGGGTAGTCTTTCTTTAACCTTACAATGAGGCCACTGTCTTTTCCTGTCATCACTGCTGCTCCATCTGTGGCGATACTGCTGAGATGATTCTTCAAATACTCATCATCCAGTTTTGCCATCATCAGACTGTTCTTAAGTGCCTTATATACATTTTCTGCTGTTGTTCCCTCATCAAGTTCAACAAGATCAAGGAATATGTTCTCCACATCCCCTCTACCTGTGACATCTGCTCTTATATAAATGACCAGATAACTAATGCCATATGCACTGCTTTCATCTACTGTAATACTAAGGAGTTGTAAATAGTCGCTTTGCCTCCTTGCAGGCTGTGCATCCTAATTTGTTATCTTTCACGAATAACCAAGGATACTGATCCGACCATTGTTTAAACTGGGCTGGGCTGAGCTGGGCCGTTCATGGCTGGGTTGGGCTGTGCTTGGCTGCACTGTGCTGAGCTGGGCTTGGCTGCACTGAGCTGGGCTGTGCTGCGCTGCACTGATCTGGGTTTGGCTGTGCTTGGCTGAACTATGTTGTGCTTGGCTGCACTGTGCTGGGCTGTGCTGGGCTGCGCTAGTCTGTGCTTGGCAGCACTGCGCTGTGATGCGCTGAGCTGGGCTGCACTGTGCTGGGCTTGGCTGCACTGTGCTGGGCTTTGCTGCACTGCACTGCGCTGGGCTTGGCTGTGCTTTGCTGCACTGTGCTGGGCTGTGCTTTGCTGCACTGCACTGTGCTGGGCTTTGCTGCACTGTGCTGGGCTGTGCTTGGCCGCGCTGGGCTTGGCTGGGCTGCACTGAGCTGGGCTGGGCTGGTCTGTGCTTGGCTGGGCTGCACTGAGCTGGGCTGGGCTGGGCTGGTCTGTGCTTGGCTGGGCTGCACTGAGCTGGGCTGGGCTGGGCTGCGCTGGGCTGCACTGAGCTGCACTGAGCTGGGCTGCGCTGGGCTGTGCTTGGCTGTGCTGTACTTGGCTGTGCTGAGCTCTGCTGTACTTGGCTGGGCGGGGGATTGCTTGACTGGCCTAAGCTGAGCTTGATTTGGCTGGGCTGGGCTGCTGTGAGCTGGCCTTTTTAACTGTATTCTATAGTGCAAAATATTGTTTTAATTACTATTATTATGGTAAAACATTTGGCTATATTAAATTAATTTTAATGAAGACACCTGTGGACAATTGACCAATATATCTACAATTTCACCCATCAACAGCCATGGTATAACAAAGGCACAATTTACCCTTGAAAAAAGTCGGTGATCTTTCTTTTTCCTCTTTCTCTCTCCATGATGCAGGATTCTAAATTAAGAAAAATAATATTAGCTTCCTAGATAGCTTACCAAGCGCTCATGTACACTCGTTCATGCTCAAATTACATTCACTTTAATCAACTCACAGACTTGAAATAAGTCCTCGCTATCTTTCGTAATCACTGACTGGACAATTAGGTTGTTATGCTAGCTTTGAATAATAGTGATGACGAACTGACCGAAGAGCCGGTTATTAACCCGATTCGTGTCACTGAGCCGGGAGAATCGGCTTAATGAACTGACTCACTCCTGTTTTTTACCTCATTAGCGCCTCCACTGGAGTGGTGGTAGAATCAATCAGGAAATTTGCTACCTCGAGCAGCACGATTCATTGGACCGAAAGAGTTGTTAAGAGAGTTGTAGAGACCGTGCACCCGGCTACTGCCGAGAGTCGAGACCGAATGTAACCGTTAACAACCGCTCGAGTATATAAGCAAACGGTTTGTCTAACGGTTCTCGGCAAGTTTGAGTTATTAACCGAGCCTTGTTTCTGATGCATCTTAGGTGATTGTGTTCGGAAATTCACACATTATTGATTGGGAAGTGCATCACATACAAATACACGTTATCTTAGTTATGTTAAGTTAAATGTTAGAGAAGTGAATGTTACAGGCTGTCACGAGGAGACTGGGCGGGCACCCGGCTACTGCCGAGACCGGGAGTAGCCGGGTGCCGCAGCCGCAGGAACGTGAACCGTTGACCGAATCTATAGACTCGGTTCGCCAACCAACAACCGTCCGGTTGAACCGACTCGCGTAAAAGAGCCGGTTGTCACATCCCTATTGAATAACTAGTCTAACTGCTATACGTCTGCTGTTAGCTGGCAGATTATTTGGCTTCATACCTATGCTTCATACACATACAGCTAGCAAGAAACTTTGACAAACGCACTCTTCTAATCATTACGTTACACTGGGTATCTAAGTTAGTTAATGCAACTTTTGATATAGGAAAACCAACTCCAAATATTTTACTATAATAAGCAATTATTATGGAGATATAAACATAATCGAAGCACTTACAGGATTTTCATTAGGGATTTCACTCTTTGTGAGGCTTCGTTTTTGCCGCGTTCAACAATAACACACGTGTCTGCACCATGACTGTACCGATGCGCCGGAGGACCACAACAACAATCTGTGATGCTATAGCTGCCCTGATTGCTGTCCAATCGCGCTAGGAAATAAATAAATTATTGTTATAAATATAAAACGTCACTAAAGACCTATAATTTTCACAATCATTTTTAATGTTAAAAATATTTGTCGGGGAGCCCCCAAAATCTAAAAATAAATTCTTATAGGGGGTCCCTAATGACTTATGGGGGGTCCGGGACCCCCCCAGACCCTCCTCATTTCGAACCCTGCGTACACGTTCCACCAAAACAAGTTCCTTCCCGAAGTTATTTAGCAGAGGCACCGTGGCTCTGTCCGGAGCTTTGCACCGCCCAAGACGATTGTGATTAGTTTAAAGAGATGCCAATAAACCAGAGCACGTTTTTCTTGCATCCCAGAATGCTGTGTGGACTAGCCAGACCTTCCTTCGCAGCGCTGCGGAGGAAGGTCTGGCAAAGCGAGACTAGCACCACATTGACTGCTGCTGAATAAGAGAGTGAAGTTGTTTGGAGTGTTTTATCCCAAATCACAATCTTTTTTCTAATCTTAACTAGTTGTTATTGTGCCTGAACTTTAACTGTTGATGCAGCATGATGCCCACTTTTAGTCAGCTAAATGTAACCGGAATGGTCGCTGAAAGGACCGTCACCTCACTGTCCTCTGCAGCCCGCTCCCAGTCACCTGTTCTTGGCTAAATGTAACCATAAAGACCGCTAAACTCATCTGTCATTGTGACCGGTCGCCACCTGACTAATTTGGGGGGTTATAAATTGATGTGAGTAGGTTTTTGTACGATATCATATGAGACTAAAAATTGGATTTAAAGACTAAAAAGTCTATAGATTAGTGACTAAAAAGTCCATAAATAAGAGTAAAAATTCTATAAATAGAATAAAAGTCTAGACTAAAACCTCTATAGAGAATAAAAGTATATATATTACACACTAAATGTCTATAAATAAGAGACTAAAATATCTATAAACCCACAGCGCTTTCAGTACAGAAGAAATTGTCAGACGAGGACTCTGTTTGATATTCACTCCATGCACATTTATTTGTTATTTTAACAAACAAACCAAGCTGCTCCGGATACATTACTATAATTACAAAAGTTTATTTAAATAGGGACAGATACAAAAAACATAGATAAGCTTAAATCTGATGTATGTATCATAGTGTTTTTAGCTCAAGTAAATTCACAACACTTGTCCCTAGTAGGGCTTTTGGTTAAAAATAAAAATACAGATTAACATTATTAAAAATAAGATAGAGATGAAATAAAATGGAATGAAATGAAAAAGGAAAAAGTATACAGAGAGAGCACAGTGTAAAAACTAAATATGATACATTTATATAAATTTTCGGTACTTATTTCGACATCCCATATTTCTTAATATGAAAAAATTATTTGAAAACTGGTCAAATTTGACCCAATGACAACATGACGGTTAAAAACTGAACCCAATTTGTATTGAATAAAAATGGTGAACATTGCTATACTTATGTTACTTAGAAAGAAAAGTGAATATATGTGAGGGACCTTTAAAATATCTAGATCCAAAAGTATAATTACATAGTAAAGTACATTAATCTGATTTCTTGATTATATGACAGACATTACAATACAAACCCATATCTAATAAAATATTTATAATAAGAGTGCACTTTTTCCTACCATTCCTCCATTTCCCCCCTTTGGGTGACGCTTGTACCCACTCAAGAAGGAAATAGGACACACTACCAAAACTAGGGTAGAGCAACGCCTTTAATCTGTCCCTGCCTGCCTTTTCCAATCCACGCTCGTCTTCTTGGTTCATGCACTTTGCCCACAGTAGAGAACCTTTCTCACATAGAGGTGCTAGCACTTTAGGTTGGAGGAGATTGGCTACGGCTTGGTCTAGGGTTGGTCTACGGTTTCCACTCACGTACAAGATCTAACATTCAGTGATTGCTTCATTGTTTTTTTGGGGATCAAATGAGTTTCTACAACGGGTTTTTGTCTTCATGGCTCCGCACCCACAGGTCAAAATAATAAAAACATAAAACATGAACAATTTAATAAAAACAGTATCGATAACAAAAAGAAAAAGGCTAAATGAACCAAAAGATCAGAAACTTAACAAAATCATTTTACACGTGAAAAAAACTAAACGTGCTTTCGACTGCAGCACTTGAAACAGTTCAACATATTTAAAGCAGGGTTAGGGTTAGGTTTGATGCAGGATTCTTGCCATTTTCGGATTGTATTATAAAACGCTTGGATGAAAGTGTCAACTAGACGACTGTAATGGAAACAAAAAGGTAAGCTAAAACAAAAAGCAGATCGTCAAACTAAACATCAAACAATAAGTGAAACTAAAAATAATCATATTTTTCTATTAATGAGAAACTAGAAGGCCAGGAGCCTGTTGCACAAAACCAGGATAAGGGATTAAGCCGGGATATTCATGTTATCATGGTTGAATTTAGCTTGGACTTGGTTGCACAAAAGCAGGTTAAATTAAACTCAGCCAAGTAACCATGGAGATTTATTCTTTGCAGCTAAAATTAATTAATTAATCTTAGCCTGGCAGGCTAAGATTAATCCACTAGTCTTGTGTTAAATCAGCTGCCGCTCTGATCCGAAATAAACGTGTTTAACAGTTATTCCGTTGTCTTCTGAATGTGTTCTGCTTTATTTTTATTAACATGCATTACTTGTCACTATTGCTGTCACAAGTTTGATTTAAATCCTACTACTGCAGTTCTTTACATGGTAAGAAAATGCACTGGCACCGGAGATAAAGTGGGACGATACGGAGGAAATTGCCATTCCCTCCGCTGCTCTCCCCGTGTAACGTGGAGAGGCGGGGGGAGGCAGGGGGATCCTCCAACACCGCGCAGCGGACTCAAAAGGAGACTTTTAGCGTCAATAACGATGACGACAATGGCACCTGACCAAACGTCCGTATTTTACGAGATGGGATTGGGAATGTGTTGGAATGCCAAAAAGCTTCTTAATCATTTTATTTTGGTGCTGTCACTTGTCATCTTCGAGCTTGGGAGTAAGAAAAAAAACATGAATAATAATAGGCTACCGTATTTTCCACACTATAAGGCGCACCGGATTATAAGGCGCACCTTCAATGAACGGCCTATTTTAGAACTTTTTTCATATATAGGGCGCACCGGATTATAAGGCGCATAGACTGGGGCGCGTTTGACTGGGGTTGCGTTATGCATCCACTAGATGGAGCTGTGCTAAAGGGAATGTCAACAAAACTGTCCGATAAAGTCAAACTTTATTAACTGTTCTTACAACTCCGTTCACTCCCATGGTAATGTTGAATTCTCTCGCTGCTGCTCTATTCCCATATTCTACTACGTGACCGACAGCCTTCAGCTTGAACTCTGCGTCGTAAGCGTGTCTCTTGAAAGGTGCCATTTTGTGGTCTTTAATATAAAAAGATAGACGGGTCTTATAGCATTTAAATGTAAGTGGTCGATCGTCTCAACGTGGTCCCTGACATGTTGTCATCGGCTTGTCCGCTTCCATTGGCCATATCAGAGGCAAACCTGAACGGATTGGCTAATATGAGCTACCAATGGAAAGCTTAGAAGCTAGGGAATACGACGACGCCCACATCGATCATGTAGCAAGCCTTCCGTTGTGATTCGGCCAGAAACGTCAACATTGTGAGGTGAACAGATCGTTTTGGAATATAAAGCTTGGATATTACATTTCCTTGGACTCTTGGACTCGCAAGATACAACTTTGTTGCTGAAAGGACAACGAAAACGGGTATGGATGCACTCTCGACACTGTTGTGTAACTGATATAAATCATCTTATGCTTTGTATGTGGGCTTCAATTAATCATTAAAGGCTAAGCTTTCAATTGGTGTGTCGCATAGCTGTATATTTTCAATATTTAATGCTTTAAAGTTATAAAAACGCGAATGAGTGGAAGTTTTATCGAGGTTACAGCGACGCAGTGTCCCGTCAATGGGGCAGTGATCCTTGAGAGGTTGATCCATATATAAGGCGCTCCGGATTATAAGGCGCACTGTCGTTTTTTGAGAAAATTAAAGGCTTTTAAGTGCGCCTTATAGTGCGGAAAATACGGTACATTGTTTTACAGATATGCTTACAGTGTGTATTGAAGTCACTTAGGCTACTTTTTTTTTCTAGTTTTTGTCCAGTCATGTTTGTTCCATATGAAAATTAATTGTAAAAAGATATTTAGAATTATTCATAGCTTACAGAGATTGGTGTATATGGTTGTAAAACATATTCCTCGCATTATGAATAAGGGTTTGAAATTAAGCCTAGGGTAAATTTCCCAAGGAACATTAACTCCCTCTGCTCACTTTTAAGGCAAAGTAGGCTAAATAATAATACATTTTATTTATATAGTGCTTTACAGGCTACTCAAAGACACTTTACAGGAAAACCAGCACATTTAGCACATAAAAACAGATACAGCAATAAAACCAACACTTAAAATAAGCATATTAAAAGCAAATAAAACAGAGTGTACAACTTTGTAAAAATGCGGAGTGACTAGTAAGTAAATCTTTTTAAATCCTTACGCATTCAGTCGGTCCGCTATTGTCTGTCGGGCTTTTTCTCTCTGATAACAACAGCCGTATTTCACTTTTTGCATAATATATGCTTCACCTCCTCATAACTTCTCATTGGAAGGTGCTGCTCAGCAGGTGAAACATATGCTGCATGCGTCTTTTCCATTTGTGCATCAGTAAATCTGTGATCAATACCGTGGTCTATTTAAGAAAGCCGTGAACGTGCACTTATCCCAGCTATCTACACCTGGCTTGACATAGCTTCACTGTCTCATCCTGGCTCAGCAAACGTGCAACCGATTAAGCCACGATGAGCAGATCACACTAAGTCAAGCTGCGGTTTTTCAGTTATCCTGGATATCTTCAATCTACTTTTTGTGCAACAGGCCCCCGGTTCAGATTACTTATCCCTTTAAGAAAAACATCATCATGAATATAATCATCCTCTTTATCTCTAACTGCTCTACTCCACTGTCACACACACCTTCACTGGTGCTATCTTCAGTGGGACGTTATCCCAAGGGTTAATAAAGGGAAACATCTTCACAGTGAAAGTGTGTGTAAAGGTGTGTATGTGTGTGTCAGTATCAGCATCAGAGAACGACAGCTCTCCTCTGTTCCAGTCCAGAGTCACTCTGATCCTCTGGAGCTTCTTCTGCACTAGGAGATCAATGGATGGAGCTGGTAATGACTGTGCTGAGTATTTACCTTTATGGAATGATATTATCCATAACCCAGACTCTATGCTTCTCTTCCTCTGGGCAGACTCTGCTAACACTCCCAGTACCCAGCATGCACTGTCTCCAACCTCGACATCCCAGCTGTGAGTCCCTGAGTTAAAGCCTTCAGAGCCTTTTACAAAGGGGTATTTAACAAACCTCAATGGATTATCAGAAAGTCGTCTCACACTGGTCAGATCTTCAGACAGGATGAGATCTGGTTGAGCAGTGTTTGGGTCCAGAATCACAGGAGTGTAGGAGACCATGTCCTTCATCTTGTTCCAGATGTTGAAGCTCAGGTTGCCCAGATGTTTGGCCTCGTCTATCAGAGCTCCTGAGAGCAGCTGTAGATCATGCAGCGGGGGATGCTGCTGGACTCTTTTCACTGCAGCCTTGTAGTTGATCAGGAATGAGACGTCTTCAGCTCTCAGCTGCTCCTCTGTGGCTCTGACTGTGTCTAAAAGAGCTGCTATCTCTCTGCTCATAGCCTCCATATTTTCCTTCATTATCTGACTATTCTGCTCCTCTTCCTCCCTCAGTGCAGCCAACCTGGCCTCCTTTTCCTCTTCTAGAAACTGGTGAAGCTTCTTAAACTGATCCTTAATCTGCGTCTCTGTGCGTCGCGCGTGGAGCTTTATGTGTTTTGCTGTCTGATCAAACTTCACTTTAACTTGTTCAAAACCCTTTAACTTCTCCTTTAAGGGCTCCAGAGTTTCCTGAAGTTCCTTCCTGTGTTTTCGAGCAGCTTCATCGACGGGTCTGAATTTGTGGTCTGTGTGTTTTTCTGAATCTCTACAGATGACACACACTGGCTGCTGATGGTCCACACAGAAGAGTTTGAGTTTCTCAGAGTGCAGACTGCAGAGAGCCTCTGAAGCTCTCTGATCTCTCTCCAGTAAGAAGGCCTCACACAGGTTCTTCAACACCAGGTTACAAGGTGGATTTGAATTTGAAGATGTCGTCTTACAGACTGGACACTCTCGAGCTTGTTTCTGTCTCCACCATCTGTGCAGACAGTCTTTACAGAAGCTGTGGCTACATGTCAGAACAACAGGATTTTTAAAGACATCACGACAGACCGGACAGCAGAGATCCTCCTCTGATCTGGAAGCCATTTGGTCTCTGAGTGAAGCTGAAAACACAGCAGACAGAAAGTACAGTCAGTCATGGTGCGACATTTAGATTTGTGTCCTTTTTTTAAATTACATTTTTTGGTTAATCGGTGCTAACCAGCTCTATCTACTGGCTTTTAAGAATATTTATATTTTATATATACAGTGTGTCAGCTAAATGTGACTATAAAGGCAGCTAAATGCGAAGGGGGGAGAATTTTGGCAGTGGGAGATTTTCTGCACACAGGTAACAGTGACATAACGTATCGGATGGCTGCTAGAGCCTGAAATGATCTGTTCCCAGGCGGATCATTAAACTTCCTGTTACTGCTGTTAGCATTGTTAGCACCCGTGACTGGACTTTGTGCTGGTTGAGTTTGTGTTCCTGTAACAATATAACAACATGGGTACGGTCATTGACAATTTAATGCAGAAATATTACATATTGTACCTTTTAAATCAAATCTCTCCA
The DNA here is from genome assembly GCA_025617405.1 of Perca schrenkii. Taxonomy (NCBI): domain Eukaryota; kingdom Metazoa; phylum Chordata; class Actinopteri; order Perciformes; family Percidae; genus Perca; species Perca schrenkii. The sequence goes on along the minus strand of JABUOV010000140.1, from coordinate 71,288 downwards.
AGGATACAAATAAACTAAAACCACTCAGATTATGTAAATTTAGTCTGGCTCAACGACTGCTCATTTACAGAATAGTTCCCTCTGCCGCCAGATGTCCCTCAGCTTCTGCTTTCTTTGTGCTAAGGTTCTAAACTCTGGTCATTTCGAGAAATAACAGCTGGAGCCTCTCAGCTAGCAAGCTAACAATGCACACTGAAAGTGTCAAGTTTTGAATAAAATCTGGATCGTGCAACAAAGCAGGCAAACCGTTGTCTTTCGGTAGGGTTGGGTATCGTTTGGGTTTTTTCCGATACTGGTGCTAAAGCAGTACTTTTAAAACAGTGCCGGTGCCTAAAAGCTGACTGAACCAAAAAAAAAGAAAAGGTACTAAACAACAGTCGGCGACATTAAAGAATCAGAAATACTTTAATAATCCCAGGGGGAAGTTATTTTTGTTACAACTCCAGATATACAAACAACATATATTATCCAGACTTTAACATATATATTAAAAACAAATACACAGTAATAATATATAAAAGATCAAATGTACAGTGTTAATTTGCAATAAAAAAAGAGAAAATTATTGTCAATGTTTGAGAGATTACAGAGAGAGAGTGTTCGACTCTCCGAGTGAAGCGTTGTAGAGTTTAATGACCATAGGCAGGAAGGATTTCCTGTGGCGCTCTGTGGTGCATCTGGGTGAGAGGAGTCTTCTGCTGAAGGTGCTCCTCTGCTGGGCCAGTGTGTCGTAGAGAGGGTGGGAGACGTTATTAAAGATGGACTGAAGCCTGGACAGCATCCTCCTCTCAGCCACGGTCGTCAGTGTGTCCAGCTCCTCCCCCACAACATCACCAGCCCTCCTGATCAGTTTGTTCAGTCTGTTGGTGTCTGCGACCTTCATCCCACTGTCTCAGCATGTGACAGCGAAGAAGATAGCACTGGCCACAACAGACTGATAGAACATCCTCAGCATCGTCCGACAGATGTTAAAGGACCTCAGCCTCCTCAGGAAAAAGAGTCGACTTTGGCCCTTTTTGTAGACAGCCTCGGCATTTCTAGTCCAGTCCAGCTTATTATTTAAGTACACCCCCAGATACTTGTACTCCTCAACAGTGTCCACAGGGACCCCCTGGATGGAAACAGGGGTCCCAGATAATTTTGCCCTCCTCAGATCCACTACGAGCCCCTTAGTTTTTGTCACGTTGAGCTGCAGATGGTTCAGCTCACTCCAAGTGACAAAGTTGTCCACAACAGTCCTGAATTCATCCTCATCACCCTTTTCTATGCAGCCAACTATTGCTGAGTCATCAGAAAACTTCTGAAGGTGGCAGGACTGAGTGCAATAGTTGAAGTCCGAGGTGAAGAGGGTGAAGAGGAAGGGAGAGAGGACAGTCCCCTGTGGAGCCCCAGTGTTGCTGACCACCCTGTCAGACACACAGTTCTTTAGCCGTACGTACTGTGGTCTGCCCGTCAGGTAATCAACAATCCAGGACAAGATGGGGGCCTCCACCTGCATCGCAGTCATCTTCTCAACCAGTAAAGCTGGACGGATGGTGTTGAAAGCACTGGAAGTAGAATAACATGACTCTCACAGCGCTCGCAGGCTTGTCCAGATGAGTGTAGACTCTGTTCAGTAGATAGATTATGGTGTCCTCAACTCCCAGGCTGGGCTGGTAGGCGAACTGTAGTGGTTCAGTGAAGGGCCTGATCATAGGCCTTAGGGAGCTGACACACCAAGCAGATGGCCGACCCTCGGCAGAAAAGCCAGTCGAGATGATCAGTCGCGTTCCCGAGGTCCAAAGAAGTGCCACAGAACAGACCAAAAAGACTAGAGGAGACGAGACGTGATACATCTCTATAACAGCAGGCGGCGCTAATCTGTAATGTTGCCCAAGAAATGAAAACCGGCAGCTGATTGGACGAACGCGTCACATGGGTTTGTTTTCTCTGGAAATTCAAAGACAGACTGTCATGGCGGCCGTTCAGAATACGATCTCACATTGGACTAAAATAGTTCACTGAAACATGTTTCTGATAAAAAACATTTTAAGCAAGAAATACGCCGTGCAGTTGCTGAATCTGTCTTCATTTCAGCTCAACAAAGGTCAGTTTAGAAGATTTTCGGCAGATTTTGAGAGACTCTAGTCACCCCATCCCGCTCGTCATTTCCGGGTGAGTCCCGACTGCCCTGTCTCCGACTGAACGTGTCAGGTCGGCCAAAATGAACGCGGACAGCCCCCCAGACTGACGACGGCACGGGACACACCGAACAGATTCGAGTCACTGACCTTGCCAGACTGTCTAACGGCCGAAAATCGGCTTGGTGTGTCAGCACCTTTAGCTGCTCCAGGATAGGGCTGCAACGATTCCTCGAATAACTCGAATAATTCGATTACAAAAAATGCTCGAAGCAAATTCTTTGCCTCGAAGCTTTGTTAAATCAATGAATTAAGGTTGTATGGCTCACTGTGTTTCCGCACGGAGGATTATTACTAGCGCACAAGAGGTTTGCGCTTCTGCGGACACAACACAAGCAGACAGTATATAAACACAAGACGGCCCCGATTACAAATGAAAGAAGACGAAAATAGCGAGGGTCTAAGAGGAGAGACAGGCGAGAGAAAACGACAGAAAGTTTGGGATCATTTTAAGCTGCAAACATGCTGCTACATCATCTCTGTAACAAACCTCCAGTGTACTCATTCATTCCACGGAGCTAACCCGACACAAGGTAGCTAACGTCTGCTGCTCTCGTCCACCGCGCTGTTTACACAACTAGCCTACAGCATGCTACTCTGCTAATAGCGATGTTTTACACAACTAGCCTACAGTATGCTACTCTGCTAATAGCCATGTTTTACCAACAAGCTAAAACGAAAGCTGTCGGTTTGTAGTCTAACTGTTCATTAGTTGGCTTCTAAATGTTTGGAAACTTAGCCGCTGCCGGAGACAAACCGGCTCCTCCCCCCAGCGTGGCTACTTAATATGCACGTGAATGACGTCACCATGCATTCTTTATTCTTTCTCCTCACCATAGATATATCTATAATCCTCACTGTGTATTAGGCTTCTGAAAATGTGTCCCCCAGAACAGTGTAGTTGAGTAGCCCTGCTGTAAACCCTCTGGTCAGTGAACAGCTCTTTTGCAAATCCAGTGCAAAGAGCCAGAGGCAAGAAGGGGAATGGGGTGAAAAATATTAACATTTGGGCCACCAAAAATGTACTATTGTAATGTTTTTTTGTTTTTTTTAAGGGTCTTGGAATTTGGCAATCTTTTTTTTTGTTTTTTTCTAAAAAGGAAACCTGTCTTTGTATATATACACAAGCTACAGGTTTCCTTTTTTTTAGTAAACGGCAATAATAAATATTTACTATTGCTGCTTACTAAGTATTTCTTACTAAGTGTTTCTTATCCGATTACTCGATTAATCGATGGAATAATCGGTAGAATATTCGATTACTAAAATAATTGATAGCTGCAGCCCTACTCCAGGATGAGTCTCTCGAAGGTCTTCATGATGTGAGACGTCAGAGTCACCAGTCTGTAGTCCTGAGGGCCGCAGCGTTTTTGGCACAGGAACGAGGCAGGACATCTTCCACAGCACGGGGACCCTCTGTAGGTGCAGGCTCAGGCTGAAGACCAGACTTATGGTGTGTTCTTTTTGTCTTGTAATCGCGACTAGTAGCTTGAGTGTGACATAACATCCGTGTCGAAAAACGAATAACCGCGGGTTGTTGCGTTCTTTTTGTCACACAATACTACGAGTCGGAGAAAAGATGAATTATTGTAACATTTTTAGTAACATTTAGGATTCTATTCACCCAGTTATTGACATAATACACAAATATATTTCACAGTTTGATACATGAAAATTACGTTTTGATTAACGTTAGGCTACTGCTCTGCTTTCTGCTCAAGACTCGGTGAAAAGTATTTGGGTGATGTGGAAAGTAGCTCTTAATTTCCGGCAGCAACCTCTACAGGGTGTCCAGTCAGAACAAAAACACCAGGCTTGACTTGTCAAGGTCGTTCAAAGATTTATTGCACATTAAGTCTTCACACCCACAACAACACAGAACAGAGATGATCAGGTGAATGAAAGCTTGGGAGCTGCACATGTGTGATTAACTCTGGAAAGGAGGGTCCTGACTGTTACTTCAGGCTTTGTACCGCTAGGTGGCTGAGTGCCTGATCAAAATAATAGGACCTATTCACAGAAATTGAATAACATTGCCTGACTGAAATACAGTAACAAGCAACAGAATAAACAGAACTGGCTGATGTACTTTTGTACACTCTGCTTAAAGAGATTGTTGTCATATAGCAACAGATTGTCTCTAGCCAATTGCAGCTGCACAAGCTACAAAATAACTAGTTGGGCGGTAGGCTTGGGTATCGAGTATCGATTGGAACCGGGACAAGCTTTCAGATTTTCCCGGAATCGTTCAAAAGTTTAAATTTCAATTCCTAGTTTTGATTCAAAGTCCGCCGACTGGAAGAATAAACCGCTGAACACGTGAGGTCTAATGTTATGTACCGAGTTAGTACAACATCACAGAGCTACATGGGGAGTGACAGGCTCTGGCCGGAAATCATATGGAGGATGGTAAATAGTTTTACCATGAGTTTAAAAATCGCCATCCACCGAGCCAAAATGCTTATGTTATCAATAGTTAGCTCGTTCTGGTTTCGTAACTGCGTCGGGAGGTAACGTTAGCGTAGCTGGGAGCTTCATGGAGAAAGCTAAAGTTTATGTTAGCTCCCCTACAGCTGTCAGAGTAAGCTTCCACGTCATATTATCTTCTTACAGCTGTATTCTCAGTAACGTGACAATCTGCTGGAAACAGGTTGCTTATAAATCACTAAAATAGTAGTGACTGCACCGTTTGGCTTGGTTATTAATGCCGTTAGCATCGTTTGTTACTTACCTAGTTTATGACAAATGGTTTTGGCTGTGCTTCCTAACATGATGTCATTGTGCTAACCGAGCACTGATAGCCTTTACAACAGAGCCGCTTCCCTTGTTAGATCATGATTCATTACTCTGTTGATTTGTGTTTGTCGCTGTGTGCTCGTGGTGGAAAATGAATGTAAACAAAGTTGCGTGCAGGTCTCCTCAAGGCCAGTCTATAATGTTAGACGTCCTTCTAGTGGACAGAACGTTTAACAACAACCACATGCTTGTAGTGGCATTGACAATACATAAGCCTGAGTAGTGTATAACATATTTAAATGGCTGCAATGAGCATTAAATATTTGAATATTATTCAAATATTAACAAAAATCTCAAATGGAATTCGAATAGTATTATAGAGAAAGATTGACAGCTCTAGTGCATAGGAGGACAGCCTGGCACCGCAGTGACTGCACTGCAGTCCGAATCCGGTAAGTAAAACAATACAATAAATAATATGTATTGCGCCAACATTGAGGCAGCTAACAAATTAGCCCACGTATTTTTTCATTTAAAATATCCTAATCTTTTTTGACCCTGACTCCTAAAAGAATCGGAATAGAGAATCGTTAGGAACCGGAATCAAAACAAGGAATCGGAATCGTTCAAATTCAAACGATAACCAACCCTATTGGGCGGTATTTAACTCCTAATAACACTGTAGAGACATGCCTATAGGTAGCAGCATACAGCGCTATGTGTACGACTTCTTCATTTGGTTACAACAAAGACAAAAGTGCTTAAAATTGTAGAAAACCACAATGTTTACTACGTGTGATGCACAACGTAGCCATCTTTGAAAGTGAACTTGGGGTCCTCTGAGTTCAGACGACTTGAAGAGTCGTATATATATACGACCTCGGGGGCGTTCTTTTTGCAACTTCTGGTTCGTAATTCCGGAAAACGACTCGTAGATCGACTTTGGTGGACAAAAAGAACGCACCATTAGTACTCCACACAGCTGGGGGGCACAGGCTTTAAGCACACTGGGAAATACACCGTCTGGGCCAGCAGCTTTGCCGGAGGGGAGTCTTGTCAGCTGTCTTCTCACCAGGTCAGGCTTGAAGGACACTGCAGAGGTGACCGTGGGGGGAGGGGTGTGGTCCTTAGGTTGTAGAGGACATGGTGTAGAGCAGGGGGGAGGGGGCATTTAGGGGCTGTCCACACGGAAAAGTTTTTTTGTGCAAACGCACGTTTTGCATCGTTTGGGCCGACCGTCCAGACGAATCCTGCAAACGCACTTTTTTGAAACCAGGGCTGAATCCCATTCCTCCCCTTAACCCTAACCCTTTCCCTTAACCCTTGTTGTGCGCGTTCACGTGAGAGCTAGTGCTGTCCCAATCCTCGTCTTGATCGAGTGTTAGGGTCTAGTGTTAGGGCCAGAGGTCGCTTCAGATCAAGTAAGGACGCAAGCTCACTTGGCCAGCAGGGGTATCCAGAGATGTTGCGCAACAAGGAACATGGCTGCCTGGTCGACCAGAGAGACCCATAAATGTAAGTATTCTCGGCTTAAAGAATTGATTTAAAAATTACGACAGTCTTGTTTAGTGCTCTACACAGTCCTGTACATACATATTGGCAACTATATTTGTAATTGAAACATTTTTAAAAATCGCTAGCTTGCTATGCTAATGCTAACGGTAACTGTAACGTTAACGCTGCATTGCGTATTTGCACAACAGTCCTGCATTTTTCTGCCTTGAAAGGAATCCATGCATGTCTACAGTGTTAACTAAACTCCATTAGCAGCAAATTTCGTTTGATATCAGTGCATAACACTACTTGCTTTGGAGACATCGCTAGTGCTTTACATATACCGTCCTGTATCACACACAAGGACGCAGGAGGAAACCCAGCAGCTGATCCACTTTCAGGCTGAAAACGAGCAGAAGTTTCTAAAATCAAAATATGCTGCAAAGCAACTATGGGAGTGAGTCATGCGTTCATGTTGTAGCCATTCATTATTGTATTGGTGGTACTGTATTATTGTAATCCTTTGTAATGCATACCTGTTCATGTACCTGTACATTGTTGTTGGTTATGATACAGGAGGAAAAGGTTACTGGCTAACAGGCATCAGCTGTGGGCTGGAATTTCTGAATAACTGTAGTTTTTTTGTGGTCTTGCGTGAGTGCCTTTTTATGTGTGTGTGTGACATGTAAGTTATGGTTTTAATAGTTGATAATGGTTCTGTAACAATGTATTTTTATATAATGTTTTTGCCTGTTGTGTTTACTTTATTGGGCAATAAAGACAGATTTTTTTTCAAAGAAAGTGTTTCTGAACATCAATGACATTTAAAACAGTGATAACTGAAACAGATATATAACACACCATGCAGTGGGTTTAAAATATGTATTGCAGACAAACCTAAGTAGCACAAAGATAAGAACATATACACCACCAAAGTGAACATAAAAGAACTATAAAATATATACATGCATATGACACTTGTCAAAACCCATGCAATAGACATACACACACTTGCAGACAGTATCTTGGAAGTTTGTGATCATACTGTGTGGTGACATAACTGTAACCAAGTGGTGTCCCATTTCATAGGGTTATGTTTTCACCCCTAGCCCCTGCCACTTGGTTCAAGGGACAAGGGCTAGGGATAAGACAAAGGGTTAGGGTTAAGGGGAGGAATGGGATTCAGCCCAGGTCTCAGGGTTAAAAAAACCCGAAAAAGGCTCTCGTTTGGCTTCGTATGGATGGTAAATACGGATCCGTATCGATGAGGTCATCGCCACACCCCTCTTTTACACCCTCTCCCACGGCCGCTGACGCACACAACTGCGGTGAAGCTAAGCAAGCATGTCCCATCTCCGTGGTCAAACCAGCTCACTTCATCTAAATACTGTGTCTCTGCTCCCTGACCCTTCCCTCTAGATTCTACACAAGATATATTGCTAACGTTAGGTAGCCAACGTTAAACATCGCTAAAGTAGCTGACCGCTAAAGTAGCTGAGCGCTCCAGCAGCGAAGTAACGTTAACTGCTAGCTATCTGTTTATAAAGTGGAAGTAGACAACTTATCAACTAGCTAGCTAATCTGTCTGCTTATAAACTCCTTGAACGGATTATAGTACCTTTTAACACGGCTTATTGTAGAAAGGCTAATGCAAGAAAAACGTATAGATTATTAAAAAGACATCATTCATGGATCATTGATGTTTGTTTGACTGCCGATGTTAGAGCGAGCTAACGTTAGCTCGCTGCTAGCGCGCTGCAATCATGCAAAATAAAAAGCAATCCAACAGCACATTATACAACGTAAACAAAGACATTTTCTTGCGGCGGCCTTTATAAAATGAGCAGTGGTGAAAGTTATTATAGTCCACGGATGTATTAAGAGAAAATGATAATCTAGCTAGTCATGTTATGATGGGAAGTGGAAGTGACTGTGCTCTTCTCCGTTTTTGGTGAATTTCTGTAGCAGAAACAGCGCCGCCTATAGGCCTGGCATATGAAGTAGCGTATTGAGTCATTTACAAGTGGATTCGTTTGGACGCAACTATTCTTGAAACGAATCCAGGGAAGACGGGTAAAAAAAAAGATCGTTTTGGTACGTGTGGACGGGGCCTTAGGAAGGTGTGAGTTGAGGTGGTGAGGTTCAGACAAAGGCTACGTTCAGACTGCAGGCCAAAGTGGCCCAAATTTTTTTGGGGTCAAGTGACCAGGTCAGGCTTCTTCAGAAGTAGTGTGAACACTCAAATCTAGCCCAAATCTGATTTTTCAGATCAGATTCAGGACACTTCCACATGTGGTCCTGAATCCGACCCAGATCAGATTTTTTTCAATGCGACCGCAGTGTTTACAGCCAAGGCGGATTTGATGTGACTTTTACCTCAATAACCCTCGCTGCGCCCTCTCTCCCCGCGGGGAGGGGCGGGGCCCCCTGCTTCCAGTGCGGCTGTTAACCGGGGCGGACTGTCCTCATTGTTACCCAACCACGCATCGCATCGCCAGGGCGGGGATCAGCTCACGTAAAAAGGTGATGTCGGCAACCCCCCCCCCCGACCCGCCTGTAAAGACGGACCAAGGAGTTTAACAGGCTCGCAAGTCGGGGTTGCCCCGTGGTGCAATGAAAGTGAAATCCGGCGTGGTGGGATCCCGGTCCCTTGGGGTCGGGCGCACCGCCGGGTGGTGGAGGCCCGTAGCGGTCCTGACGTGCAAATTGGCCGTACGGTCACACAGACCTCTTTAGTGAAGTTGCAGCCATAACCCCGCAAATTTGTCTCTCCTTCTCTTCAGTCTTCTCCTCCTCAGCACCTGCGCATGGCTGCCATTACACAAACATTTTAATACAAAATAAAAAAATAAAAGCTGAATAATAAATACAAATGCTGACTTCCTCCATAACCTCCCTAACTTTAGTGCAACAGGGTGCTGCGTCTGATGTCATTGTTATTGTTCTTTTGCGCATGTGGGTCAGTTCAAAACCGCAAACAGTTCAAACTGGAATCTGATATAGGCCACATTTTGAAAGGTAATGTGAACAGCCAAACAAAAAAATCGGATCTGAGCAAAAAATCTGAATCAGGCATTAAGACTTGCGGTGTGAACGTAGCCAAAAGGTCTGTAAGAGGGTTTTTACAGTAGACGCATCCAAGGTGGCGCGCGACATCGTGACGTCAGAATTATGTAATATCCGGCCGTCGCGTCCAATTTATGGCGCGCGACAAAGCGGAAACAGGAGGCCTGAATGAGTTCGCCGACAACCGGATGCCAGGACTCTCAGAGTGACTGCAAGTCTGTTGTGAACTGGGTTAAGATGAGCTCTTTTATGGGGAATGAAAGGCTTGATCCGACGAAGTAGGTCATCGAATCAAATCGAAGCATTGACGGCAATGCTGCTGCCAGTTCTGCCGTTGTTTCTTTTTCTTCTTCTTCTTCTAGTCTATAGAAAGAGCAATGTGGGTAGCTTTCCGGTACACATTTTGGTCGCACTCTGCCGCTGCGCACACACACACACACACACACACACACACACACACACACACACACACACACACACACACACACACACACACACACACAGTATTTTAAGCTTTTTCTTTGTAAAAGTCTCTGCAACTAGTGTACTTGAATTTTATTTACCGTATATACCCGAATATAAGACGAGGTTTTTGTCCTAAAAATAGGCTGAAAAATGGGGGTCGTCTTATATTCGCGATATAGACAAAATCACGGGGGGAAAGGTAGAAAGCAGGGGAAACAGTAGAGGGCACCAACACGATAGGCTATCTAATTACCGGTAGTGACAGTGTTATGAATTAAATAAACAAAGTGCCGCCATGGAGAGGTCAAGAGATTATCTTGAGAAAAGCGCTTCAAAAGTTGGTCAAATAAACCAACACGTTCGAAACAGTTATGACGCCAACTATAAACTTATGGTCGTGAATGAGGCGGAATCATCTAATAATTGCAAAGCTGCCAAAAAATTTGGAGTCACAGAATGCAACGTTCGGAGGTGGCGAGCACAAAAAGAACGACTAAAAAATACCAACAGCCAAAGGAAAGCTTTCCGTGGACCTCAAAGTGGCAAGTTTGCAGAACTTGATGACAGAATCTATGAATATGTGATGGAAAAACGTCGGGATGCGATGCCAATCACAAGAGGAATCATTCGGCTGAGGGCTCTGGAGTTAGCCAAGGAGCTGAACATACCGACAAATGAATTCAAAGCTAGCACTGGGTGGTGTACACGAATGATGCGGCGCAAAGGGCTGACACTGCGTCGTAGAACGAGTCTGGCCCAGCGCCAGCCCTCTGACTTCGAGGAGAAGTTGCTGTCTTTTCAGCGATATGTGCTTAAACTGAGGAAAACTCACTCATACCCCCTGGATCAGATAGGGAATGCTGACCAAACACCAGTGTTTTTTGACATGCCAACATCTGTCACTGTTGCCAAGAAAGGGGACAAATCAGTTATTGTGCGATCTACTGGAAATGAAAAAAAACGAATCACTGTAATGTTGGCGTGTCTCGCTGATGGGACCAAACTTCCCCCGTATGTGATTTTGAAACGCAAGACTATGCCGAAGGATACGATGCCAGCTGGCATTATCGTACGTGCCCAAGAAAAGGGCTGGATGGACACTGACCTGGTAGTGGACTGGCTCAAGGTAGTGTGGGGCAGGCGCCGCGGTGCGCTTCATAAGAAGAGAAATATGCTCGTTTTGGATGCATTCCGCGGACACTTGACGGAGCCCGTCAAAACTCAGTTGCGGAAAATGAACGGCGATCTAGTGATCATACCGGGGGGGATGACAAGCCAGCTACAGGTATTGGATGTAGTCGTCAACAAGCCATTCAAGGATAATCTGCGCAAGAGGTACACTGAGTGGCTCCTGTCAGGCGATCACTCACTGACGCCTACTGGAAAACTTCAGAAGCCAGCAGTGCATCGGCTCTGTACTTGCATCCTCCAAGCATGGGATGCCATAAGCCAGGAGAGCATCATTCATGGATTTAAAAAATGCTGCATATCAAATACCCTTGATGGAAGCGAGGATGACATTCTGTGGGAGGGGCTAGTGGAGCATCATGATAGTGATGACAGTGAGAGCGAGCATAGCGAGGCAGGGGATCTCTGTGAGGTATAGGCCTAGTTTAATCAGAATCAGAATCAGAATCAGAAAAGCTTTATTGCCAAGTACATTTTTTACACATACAAGGAATTTGTTTTGGTGTCGTAGGTGCATGTCACACATTATCTAAAATAAGTTAAACAAACAGGTTAACAGAACAGACAATATAAGTATAAATATATAAATATATGTGTATATGTACACACACAGGATGTAACATAATAAAATAAGAGTAACAGTTAAGATAAAAAAGAGCAGATTAAGTACAGTGGCATGTAGAGCCAGAGGTGGGTGTGGAGGTCTTGGGAGATGGTAGTTCCCAGGAAGCGGAAAGACTCCACAATGTTAATTGTGGAGTCACTGAGTGTGATAGGGGCAGGTGGGGCAGAATTCTTCCTGAAGTCCACAACCATCTCCACTGTCTTTAGAGCGTTGAGCTCTAGGTTGTTTTGCTTGCACCAGGTCACCAGGTGGTCAGCCTCCGACCTGTAGGCGGACTCGTCTCCATCAGAGATGAGTCCGATGAGGGAGGTGTCAGTCCCGCGAACTTTAGAAGCTTGACAGACTGGTGACTGGAAGTGCAGCTGTTGGTGTACAGGGAGAAGAGTAGAGGAGAAAGAACACAGCCCTGAGGGGATCCGGTGCTGATGGTCTGTGAGTCGGAGATGTCTTTCCCCAGCTTCACATGCTGCTTCCTGTCAGACAGGAAGTCAGTGATCCACCTGCAGGTGGAGTCAGGCACACCAAGCTGGGAGAGCTTCTCCTGGAGCATAGCTGGGATGATGGTGTTGAAGGCAGAGCTGAAGTCCACAAACAGGATCCTGGCGTAGGTTCCTGCAGAGTCCAGGTGCCGGAGGATGTAGTGGAGGGCCAGGTTGACTGCATCATCTACAGACCTATTGGCTCTGTAGGCAAACTGCAGGGGGGTCCAGGAGGGTGTCGGTGATGGCTTTTAGGTGTGAAAGCACAAGGCGCTCAAAGGACTTCATAACCACAGAGGTCAGGGCGACGGGTCTGAAGTCATTAAGTCCTGTGGTCCTTGGCTTCTTGGGAACGGGGATGATTGTTGAGGTCTTGAAGCAGGCTGGCACGTGACATGTCTCCAGCGAGGTGTTGAAAATGTCTGTGAACACCGGAGACAGCTGGTCAGCGCAGTGCTTCAAGCTGGATGGGGAGACAGCATCCGGTCCAGCAGCTTTCCTGGGGTTCTGTCTCCTGAACAGTCTGTTGACGTCTTTCTCATTGATGGAGAGAGTCGTCGCTGAGGTGGGTGGGGAGGTGGAGGGGGGGACCTTTAAGGTGGGGGAGGTGGAGGTGATGCAGCTGTAGCTGTTGGGAGGTGTCGCGGGGGATGGAATCAGGGAAGAACCTTTGTTGGGAGGTGTTGAGGGGGATGGTTACAGGACCGACCCTTTGTCCTTCAAAGCGACAGTAGAACTCATTAAGTTTGTTGGCTAGGCGTTGGTCGTTGGTGGAGTGGGAGACTTTAGGCTTGAAGCTGGTGATCTGTTTAAGCCCTCTCCAGACAGAAGCAGAGTTGTTTGCTGAGAACTGGTTTCGGAGTTTCTCAGAGTACCGTTTTTTAGCCTCTTTTACCGCCTTGCTAAACTTGTACTTTGCTACTTTAAGTCTGTTTTTGTCTCCACTCCTGAACGCCTCTGCCTTGTCCAACCTGAAAAGCATCCCTGACTGTGGTGTAACAGTGATCCAGAATGTTCTCCTCTCTAGTCGGGCATTTAATATGCTGTCTGTATTTAGGTAGTACATGAGTGAGGTTTCCTTTGTTAAAGTCACCAAGGACAATAACTAGGGAGTCCGGGTTGGTCCGCTCCACACATAGTATCTGGTCGGCAAGCATGCGCTGTGCGACCTGCACGTTGGCCTGCGGCGGGATGTAAACACCGACCAGAATGAATGAATGGAACTCACGGGGTGAATAAAAAGGCTTACAGTTTATGATGTAAGATTCCAGTTCAGGAGAACAATACTGTTGGATCACTGTCACGTCGTTGCACCACCCGCTATTGATGTAGAAACAGATTCCTCCACCTTTAGTTTTGCCGGAGAGGTCCGTGTCTCTGTCCACTCTGTAGAGTTGGAAGCCTGCCAGCTGCAGCGCAGAGTCCGGTATTAATCCACAGAGCCACGTCTCCGTGAAGCATAAAGGCCCATTTGCACTGCTGTTCTTATTGTAACCCCACAGTTTGGTTTGTTTCAAGACTTTCATGTCAGATGTGTTTGATTAAAAGCAGATGGTTATTTTCTATATATTCACAGTACCACAATTACATACATAGGCCTTCATAATTATTGCATTTTTGTGAAAAGGTTATTCATTTTTGTCACTCATTCATTCATTTCTGAACTCATTGACATGAGTGCACTTTATTTTGTGACAAATTAATCCAAATATTTAATGAATGGTGTTAAAAAAAAATTTCCAATGAATTATCACTAGAATTTCCCAATAAAATTATTTTCTGTTGAAAACCAGATTTGTTTTCCACAAAAATCTCTTTTTTCCCCAAAAATAAGTCTGGAAAATGGGGGGTCGTCTTATATTCAGGATTGTCTTATATTCGGGTATATACGGTATCTGCAACATTATGTTGTATAACCCTTGTGCTGTCTTCCCGTCGACCTTGAAAAAACGCCTTTTTTCACAGTTTGTTTTTGCATTTTCCAACGTTTTAAATTGTTAAATTTTTCTTCGTGCTTATTTCTACGTCCCATATTTTCTGATATAAAACAAAAAGGACATTGTTTTCAAAATATAAGCACATAAGCATGGTTTTAACTTTTTATACACACACACACACACACACACACACACACACACACACACACACACACACACACACATATATATATATAATTTTATTTATTTTTTTAATATATCCTAGGCTATTTATTTTAGATAACTTTCATTTACATGTGTTGCATCCTATATTTTCAAACTGTTAAAGGAAACCCTGTCTTTGCATTTTATTTCAATCACAATCTGTTTTAATAAAAGAGCTTGTGAAAAGTGGCTTTGACTTAAAACTGAACATTTAGCCCACTTTGTAAAAAAATACAGAGCTATATACCGTGTATCGCCATTCAGCGTTACTGCGATGCAAGGAAAAATTTGGGTGCACCTAAATTTTGTGTTGGTGCACCTAAATAAAAAAAGTTAGGCGCACCAGTGCAACCAAGGCAAAAAGTTAGTGTGGAGCCCTGCTTTTTCATCTTCAACACTTGCTATGTAGTGTGGCATAGTATCAGGACATCCTGGCTAGTGTCTGTCGCGCACGGCTAGAGGCAAACGGCCGGTGTTGCTGGCGGGGCTGCACCGCTGCAGTAAACAATTCTGATCAATTCGCCTCTTTTTCACATTCATTTGAAAACATTACGGTAGGAACGGGTTGCTGGGACAGTAGTTTTGGATTAACAAATGAGCCATTTTTGTTACAAAAATATCACTCGTTGTCTGGCGAGTGTAACTTGTGTGTCTCTACCACGGTCTCTGACTTTAAACCATGCATGCACGGACACAGATTTTTTAGATTTTCTAGTGACATTCACGTTTTAGTTAGTTATAAAACTGTGTCCAACCTATAGGTAGGGTAGGCCTATTATAGATAACAAACAAGCTAACAACAAAGACACCAGCACAAACCTGATATTTCACCTTTCCACACCTACGCCTAAGATCCAAATCGCTGTAAAATGAGAGTTTGACAGTCCTGTCCAAATGTGATGAATCAGTAATAGTGTGTAGTTTAGACTACCGTAGTGATGAGAATGATGCACGTTCGTAGAATTCTATATAAAACACAATCAACGGGATAGAAGTTGTGTCACAAATTAATCTGGCATCAGTCGTTGCTATCTCCACAAACATTACGTGTGAACACCTCCGAAAGTATGTTTCACTTATCCCTGTATGAAAGCATCTCAAATCAACTTGAAGTCAGATTAATAACGGAATGATAGGCTACAAATATAACACTGATAACGGAAACGTTTTGGAAAACACACTGACGTTTGCAGTAGCCAACTGTGAACAGGCATCGACACAGCCACCTACGTTGTCAGTCTTCGTTCTTGCAACGGCATCACAAGTTAATTCAATAACAGTACAACATGGATTAAGTGTATGGGGATCTGTTAATATTTCAATACAGCCTGTAAGTAAAACATAAGCTACATATGAGGTTTTTACACCCAGCTGAACGCAGTGTGGAGACAGCTGTCAGCTGTGGCAAAATGTGATCCGCTCAGATTAACTTGTGATTCAAAGGCATTTAAAATAGAAATTTAATTATATTTCTGTAGGCTACGTAGATGTGTTATGTTAAAAGCTAAAGGCTCATCACAGCCACATTATTTAATATTCATTATGCCTACTCATTCATCCAGATAAGACAGCATCTCTCTCATATTGCAACAAGTGCATTTGCACCATGGGTCGGAGAGAAACGTATTTTCAATTGCTCTGTATGTCTGGCACATATTGCAGAATTGACAAATAATGTTGACTTGACTTGAAGTGGCAGGCGTTCGATCCAGTGTGGGATCAATAAAGTATATCTGATGTTATTGAATGTCTGAAAATCTGCAATAAAATTATTAGGAAACACTACAGATATCTACAATCCAATTAATAGTTATCTTAATTTTAGATATCCATAATGAGAAAAAAAATAACATTCCAGATATTGTATAATTTGAAATATTCAAAACGTCACAATACCTAGTAAAAATATTCACAAAGTAGAAGCCATCTTCCAAATTCTTCATTTATTTTGTTGACATATTTGAGTCAAAGGGTTTTACAGAGGGAATTTTATTTTAGATATATCCTCACTGCATAAATCAGAATATTGTGTCAACAGCCATAAAACATTAATTTTCACCACGTTTTTAGGTAGGCTATAAAATGTTACATAAAGTAGGCTATGAATGATATCTGAACAAACCCCTCTGTAAATGCCTGCAGAAGTACATAGGAGTAAATTTGAAAAGTTTGGTGCAAGTGCTCCTGAAGTTGAGTTTTCTGACTCAGAGTATGAGAAAAATCCATTTCGAGAAAACGGCCTTTAAAGATATAGATTACAAAATCCCACACATTTTGGAAGACATTACATGTAGGTACAGTGTTGTTTTAACGGTGAAGTGGTTACTAATGTAAATGTCACAAGTCGATCTGGCTGTCTCCGTGAGTTGCAGTGAGTGCACACTCGCCAGACAACGGATGATATTTCGTAACGATACCGGCTAATGTTTGCATGCATGTCTGTCGGGACCAGAATTAATGCTCAACAACTCGTTTCTATCGTCCAGTTTCACAAGACACCGACAAATAAATGTAAATAGAGGCGAAGCGATCAGCATGTTGATTTCCTGGTTAGTCGGGAATGGGTCCTGAAAAGCTAAGCCTATACCACATCTACCTCTATCCCCAGTTAATTCAAAAAACAGTTAACCCGTAACACCGGATGATTGGCCTATTTGGGAGAAAGTCCAGGGCTGTTTTTTAGCTCCAGTCCGTCCCTGGGCAATGCTACACTAATGTCAACTAAACTGTCCACAAAGACAATGAAATAAAACTTGAAGAAACCTTCAAGTAAAATAAATAAGTTTGTTGTGCACTTACGATATGCGCCAGTCAGCTCTCCGGTCCAGGTTTCTGCTGGGTTTTCTGGCCGAATGGCGGGTTACCTGAAGCAGCTGAGGAGTCGATATGAAGCGGTCCGGGAGTTTGTAGTGCGGGGACTCGGTGAACAGATCTCACTGGTCGGATGGAGAAACACTTTGAAATAGTTTCAACACAACTGAGTGTATTGCTCCTGCCGGTGTACTACTAACTAGCTACTACTACTACTACTACTACTACCGCCGTATAGGGGGGGAAAGTTAGGACAATTCCAAGGGCCCATGACTGACAGGGGCCCCAAAAAATAGGTAAAACCTAATATAAAATGATTAAACCATCATCATTCCGTATATATATTTCAAATATAATAGTAAAATTGACGATCTCTTTGTTTTTACTTGTTTTTGGCAGTAAAAGTTAAATATCCCCAGTGACCAAAAAGTAAACTTATTGACCGACCACCCCCCTGTATCTGAATGAAATGGTTTAGTCCTGCCTTAGCGCACTGCGTGACGGTGTTTAGTTGCAGTCAGTTGATGCGCCAGAACTACAGTGACCACAATGTTGCCAAGTAACGTTAAATCAAAATCTGTTTTTCAAAAAAGGAAAGAGAGAAAATAGAGAGAGAGAGAGGAAAGACAAAGGAAGAAAGGTGGGTAGTAGTCTTTTTATTTTTTTTTTTTTTTTCAAAAAACTTTATTATTCCAATACAGAAAACATACAAACATTGAGAACATTAAAGAGCAATGTGCAGGTTGGACACCCCTATACAGCATAGTGTATATTAATGATAAACAATTATATTTTCAAAACTGGAGGAATATATAACCGCCATAAACGATAGTTTGAGATAAAATTGTAATAAAATAACTTCCGCATCTATCTATCACTGACCGGAAGTGACGTAACGCGAGGGAGTCTGGTCAAGTTCATGCTCAAATTACAATGGACGTGGATGAAGAAACCGAGCTCTCCAATGTTGGCGAGCATGCCTATAATGGCCCACATGCCTATAATTATGAGCCTCCTAGGCGAGATAGAGGTCAGGGGGAGATTAGGGGGGAGATCAGGGGGAGGAACAATGGGCAGAAGAGAGAAGTAGAGTTGCGAACCAGTGGCGAATAGGGCAAGTGACTTGGTGAGTTACTGTGTAGTACGGTGGCTAACTCTGGTTCATCTAGGCTAGTACATTGGTGTTATACAATAAATCTGCTTTAGCAAACATACTTTCGACCATGTTTTAGATTAAACATACATGTAGATTGTCTTAATTTAAGCCAGCAACGTTTTGTCTTGTGATATTCTACAACCTAAGATTTTAACGCTGAGACAGGGACTGTGGAGTCCATCTAAGCCATGGATGTATTAAGAGAAGCAGGTTAGCACTAGCACATAGTCGTTTTGTTGGCTAGGTGCTTGTGCGGACATTGGCCCTCATTTATCAATCTTGCGTAGAAACGGGCGTACATGTTGGCGTAAGTTTATGCTTACACTCCTCTCACCGCCTGATTTATGAAGCTGTGCGTACCTTTGAAATCCAGGTGTACGCAATACCTGCCCTTGATAAATGCCGCGGCTGAAAACGATCGTCATTAGAATAACACACCCCTATATATTCAAGTCTCTGCTTCCCCCACGCCTTCATTTCACGCCATGGACACACGGAAGACGGCAAAGAAGAGAAACTTTTCCGACGTCGAAATCAAGACCATCACCACAGAAGTGGAACAAAAACAAAATTGTTTTATTTGGGAGTTTAAAGAGTGGGATAAAAGGCGCCCACAAAAACAAAATATGGACCCAAATTACGAGTTCTGTCAATAGTGTGGGGGTTGAGAAGCGCACTCCAGCAGAAGTAAGAATGTTTTATTGCTTAATGATACCCATCTATGTGAAGACACTGATCATGTTAATGATTTCTCACATATAGACCAGTGATAAAGTTAAGCATGAGTTGTCTTGTTTATTGTAGGTGAAAAAAAAGTGGTCCGACATAAAGATCGCCACAAAGAGGCGAATTTCGGCACTGAAGAGGAGCCAGAGTCAGACTGGGGGAGGCCCATCGGATCCAAGCCTCCAGCTGACACCAAACGAGGAGCGTGTGGCAGCCCTCATCGGAACGGCCTCTTTAGAAGGTATCACCGGTGGGGGAGATACCGACGACATTCATGGTAGGTAAACTTAAATTTGACAAAAAAACTCACACAAGTCCATAGTTAAACTCATTTTATTTAAATGTTGCTCTATTGTTGTGCAGATGATGGCACTGCAGGCCCCAGCGCCCTCGAGGCATCTCCCCCTCAGCCTATCCAGGAGCCCCACCCAGCGTCTGAGCAGGTGCAAGCGGGGGAAGCAGAGGCCCGTCCACCAGCCTCCCGTGCGCCACGGCCAAGGGTCCTGACGGATGAGGTCCTGGAAAGACAGACAGAAATTTGTAGACTACTGGTCGAAATTAACCATTCATTGGTGTCAATAAATACGACATTAAAGCAAATAAATGAAAATTTAAAAAAATAAAACAATGAAAATGAAGTCTGTTATTTTAACTTACCCTTAAAACCGCCGAACAAGGTCCCGTCTGAGCTGAACAGCTCCTAAAGCCGGTGGTGCTGCCCACTGCTCCACTGGCATTTCTGGGTCTGGGGCCAGCGCGTCAAATGGCACACTGTTTATCTCAGCCATGTTGTGCAAGACTGCACATGCCAAAATGATGTTGCACACCTTCTTTGGCGAATAGAGCAACGTGCCCCCCGCGTGTGCCAGGCAGAGCCACTCCACAGTGGCTCGTGTTCGTGCGTGCGCGTGGTTGAAGTTGTGCTCCTGATGCGTCACGGGGTTTGGCACAGGGGTGATCAAAAAGTCCAAAAGAGGATAACCCCTGTCACCTAAAGGGGGAAAAGAGGTTAGGAAACTAATATATTTTGCTCTAAGTACTCACCTAAAAGATAACCATGACCCCTAAATGCGCCCTCCTGCAGCCGTCTGCGCACGCTGCTGTGCTCAAAAATGAAGGCATCGTGGGTGCCTCCAGGCCATCGTGCCACAACATTTAATAGGCAGAGTCTGGCATCACAAACAATTTGCACATTGATAATTTTTGCGGTTGATGTATGCGTAATCATTAACCGATGGTGGTTTCAGACGCACGTGGGTACAGTCAATTGTACCTATGACATTTGGAATCCCAGCAATCTCATAAAACCCCCTTTTAATCATTGTTTGCTGGGCATTGTCATATGGGAATTGGATGTAGTGTGGGATGAGAGTCCTGATGGTAGCCAGCACGGATGACAGCATGCGGCTCATGGTGGGTTGGGATATGCCAGACCTGTCAGCAATCTCCCGTTGAAAGGTTCCAGTGGCCAAGAACCCCAGTGTGGAGAGAACCTGGACTGGAACAGGTAAGGCCCTTGACCGCCGGGTCTCACGTTGGAGGGAGGGCTCCAGGTTATTGCACAGCTCCAGGAGAAGATGCCTGGGAAGACGGAATCTGCTCATCAACCATTCATCTGATTCATTCAGAAGATATCGCCTATGCCGAAATACTCGTTCCCTTCTCAAGGGCGCATATGCGTCTTCTAAAAGCGCCAGGTCAGCCATCATTGAGAATTGGTGTACGGGGGAAATCCAGTTTAAATAGCTATTTGGATGAGCAAATGACCTATCGCAATGCATTATTTTACAGCACGTGTTTTGAAACAATTAGCATTTCATTTCGTATCACGTCACATGTATTGGGGTGTACAATAGTGATGATGATGTGATGTGGAGTACCATTCATTCACATTAATAATTGCATGACAATTTGTAATAATCTTCTTATGATTTTTATTATTAATGACGCTTATTGTTATTTAGAAGAAGAATGTCATTATTTGTATTATTATTATTATCATTATTATTTAAAAGAAGAAGAATGTCATTTTTATGATTTTGTCAGTCTGATTTATTTTTTGGTCATTGAAAGCCTTTCATTACTGAACCCAGTCCGTGCGCACCTGCCGGGCCTAACCCTGAAACGTCAGGTAAAGCGCACAGGCTCGCAACTAAAGGAATACATATGCCTTCAAATCAAATTCTTTGGTAAAGTCACACAAATTAAACATTGAAGTCCATGTTGCACAAAAATAAACACTGAAGTTTATAATTATTATGTTGTTTTTTTACAGTGGGTCATAATGTATCATATCTTTTAGTTTGTCAGTGCGTTTTGTGGTGTTAGGAATTGTTTTTTTGCGCATTTGTTTCACTTCTGGTTGGACGCATACTGCATTTTGTTGTCTTTGTACTTGTACTCTGCACAATGACAATAAAGTAGAATCTAATCTAATGTGCATTATTGATGCTGAGGGATTAGCAGATTTTTAAACTCTGATGTGCATACATACCTTTATGGAATAGAATAACTGAAAATGTTACATCAAATAAGTCTATCACTCTTGATCATACTGACTATGTTAACAGGATTATCAATATCAACATTGCACCCCTATCATTCTCTAGGCAATTCGGATACACAGCCTACAGGCAGGTGGTCCGATAGACATATGGGTTTCTGGGCAGGGAGATCAGGAAGGTGATACCAGCTTTTGTTGTGGCCACAATCAGGAGGCAGTTTCCAGAGGAAGGGAGGCAATCAATAAATATATTTTGTTTTCACAAAACGAACACAATCACAAAGTGTCTTGTTGTATAAAATGTATTCATAATTTCATTGATAGTAACTACGAGTGTTGGGCAAGTTACTTCCAAAATGTAGTTCATTATAGATTACTAGTAATTGTCTTTTCAGAGTAATTAGTTATATTACAGTCTCTGAATTGTAATGCTTTACACTACTTTTGCATTACTTTAATTTGACTTGGCAGGTCTTGTGAATTTCACCAAAAGTCTCGTCTTTATCAACTTTAATATATCATAACAAGAGTTCTCTCAAGACACTTTACAAATAGAGTAGGCATAATTTACACTATAATTTGGAGATTTTACACTATAATTTAGAGGGACCCAACAATTCTAGTAATTCACCCAAGAGCAAGCATTCAGTGTGACAGTGGCGAGGAAAACCTCCCTCTCAGGAAGAAACCTGGGACAGACCCAGGCTCTTGGTAGGCGGTGTCTGATGGGGGTGTAATGAACAGTGGCAATAATAGTCACAATAAAGATAATTGAACTACAAGTATAAATAGTAGTTGCAGTAGTTCATGGTGTAGCAGAGCGTTACAGGACGTAGCAGGGAACTGCACGGCGTAGCAGGGTGTAGCAGGACCACGGCGACAGCTGCAGCCATGATTTTGGGGCCACCCTAGTCCAAGGAAAACTGCTAGGTAAAAAAAAAAAAAGAGTGGCACAACATCACATAATCAGTGGTCACAACACATACAACCTAACACAACCTAATACAGTCCAGTATGAAATGTCTTCTTCCTACCATTAGAAGTAATTTGTAAATGTTAATGTGTCAAATACAGCTAATGATAGATACAAGTTACACTACCTGATGAGCATTGCAGACATCTGATGTTGCACGGTGACTCACGACGAAGCACTAATGGCCCAGGATCCTGTAGAGAGAAGCCCTCTGTCTCTTCAAAATCTACAGTGCTAGGTGCATCTATCCCTTCATTACTGGCTGCACTCTGCCAAAATCTGAAAAACACGGAGGTTCAAAATCACTCACAAAAATAGGATACAAGCTTAGTTACCAACTGGATCAGTAATAATAAAAAAAGAGAAATAAAACCAAAGCAGCTCTGACGTGTCAAAATCTCTAGTGGCAAAATCTAGGAGATTTCAGCATATTGATTAATATATCAATTTGGACTTCGTAAATTACCAGAGAGTAGCCTACTGGGATACAAAATCGTGCGGGAGAACGGTCTGAATTGAAATGCAGGGGAAACTGGAGTTTTGTGCTAGCTAGCTGCCTGCCAACAGCTCATAACTAGCTTAATAAAATGCAGGGGAAACGGGGGAGTTTGTGATAGCTAGCTGCCTGCCAACAGCTCATAACTAGCTTAATAAAATGCAGGGGAAACTGGGGAGTTTGTGCTAGCTAGCTGCCTGCCAACAGCTCGTAGCTAGCTTAATAAAATGCGAGGGAAACGGGGGGTTTGGGCTAGCTAGCTGCCAAGAGCTCATAGCTAGCTTAATGCAAACTGCATTGATTTCAAGGCAGACAATTACGAAAACCTGTTCTAAAGCTCAGTCTCCCCCTCTCTCTGTATACTGAAGCCCAGATGCTAGGAATTTGCAGTCAGCGCATTTTTAATCGCAATCTATACATCGCAGGTACGTATTAACTATGTCTGTGAGATGTATTAACGGTTCCTCAGTTGTTCGTGGGTCATAATGAAGCATCGTTTATTGAGCGTCTGGACGTCTTATTATGATCACAAGCTATACATCGCAGCGACGTATTAACTATGTCGGTGAGATCCTCAGTTGTTCGCGGGTCATTTGGAAGCGTCGTTTATTGAGCGTCTGGACGTCTTTACTGTACACACACACTGTTGATGTGATGGACAGTGAATCTGAATTCTGCCCAGCAACATATTCGCGCCACAGTCGATAAAGGAAGGGGAAAAAAAGTTGCCAGTCTACGAAGGGTTAGGATGGGGACTGCTTCTTTGCTGCTGTCAAATACCACGGTAAGCACTATTTCATCTTAACGTAACGTTAATACAAATATTTCGACGTTTTCGCATGTGGAAGTTGGTGTTCATCAGACTAATAACAAGATATGTTAGTAAGTTACGTCATGTCATGGTTTAAAGTAACTTTAGAGCCGTTAGATCAGGCTAACATCGCACTAGCCGCCCTTTTTCACATTAATTTAAAATTAAAATATCCGTGTTCTAGCTAGTTAGCTTGCTATATGTTCTAATCTGACTGAATGTAAAGTTAACGTTAGCTGCTATGTCAGTTGCAGTACATGCCAGTAACGTTAGCTAACGTGAGGCTGCTAGCTATAGCTAATTTAACGTTACCCGATATCTCTTAACGTTCATTTTAGCTAGCTTGCTAACAGTAACTGAGTGCCGCACCTCAGTCATACTTTGCTCATATCTGTTAATTTGATTTTTTTTGTTTTGGCTTTAATGGAACTGAAATATCAACAGGGAACATTTAAAGCTGAAGACTTGTTATAGAATCAAAATGTAGCTAGCTAAAGGTAAATTTGGCATGTAGCGTTAGCTAGCTAGCTAGCTAGCTAATCTGCCAACTAACGTTAAATCATATTTTAAAAAAGTGAAGAGGTTCAGGGGCCAATGGCAGGCTAACGTTCGTACTTATTACATTGTGATTGTAATATTTTATTTTTACCCTGCTTATTAACTAAATGACACTATGTAAAATTAGTTTAGGACAGTTTAGCTAGTAAGACAGTGGTTCGTTTCTGTACACTCGGTATTAAATCTGGTTAACAACTGATTTTGAAAATGGGGTTGGAGTGCCAACGGTCATAAAACATCAGTTATTAGCGCTAGTTAGATGGTGCCCGTTTTTGTGGGCTAACGTTAGCCTTCAAAACACTAATGAGCATCGTCACCTGTTACCATGATTTTCTTGCTGATATATCACTAATGTTGATTAATTAAAATAAAAACAATTTACCTGGCAAGCTAGCGTTAGCTTAATGTAGTTACTGTCCAGTCACTTAACTTTTAGTTTTACTTTTTGTTGAAGCTAAATTGACCATACGCCTAACTGACATTAGCGGTTTATAATCGGCTTTAACAGGGACTAAACACGTTCGATGGACATATTGAATCACATTTGACTTTGAGATCAATACAGTTATCAATATCACAATAATTTAATTGGTACATTTCTTTTTTTTCCGTTAGAACGATGTAGCTATATGTGTGCATCTGTAAGATGTATGAAATACGTTGGAACGATGTATATATATATATACACGTCGCGGAGAGAGCGGCTACATGTCGTTGAAACGTTGTATGACATACGTTAGAACGATGTATATGAGTGCATCTGTACGACGTATAACATACATTAGAACGATGTATATGAGTACATCTGTACGACGTATAACATACATTAGAACGATGTATATGAGTGCATCTGTACGACGTATAACATACATTAGAACGATGTATATGAGTGCATCTGTACGACGTATAACATACATTAGAACGATGTATATACATACACATCGCGGAGAGAGCGGCTATATGTCGCTGAAATGTACAGCAGCGACGTCCCGGGGATGTCGTGCCAGTGAGCAAACGAGCAATCTACTACGTATCCCCGATGAATTTTGATTACATCGCCAATACATCGTGGCGACCTATATACTGTCTATGGTGGCGACGTATGTGTGCTATAATGTTTATGTAACTTTGGTAAACTGTTAGTTGATGTTTGTTTGCTTGTTTGTTTCACTAGTTATCCCTCATTAAAAAGGGGGTTCTTGCTAAGAATATCACCATCTTCTACAAAATGTCAGGAATGTGTTCATTGCAAAACAGTAGTTACAATACTAAAAATACTGCATCCTCACAAAAGAGCAGTATTTTTTGATAGTAGCTTTCACATAGTGTGTCTGTTTTTATGTTGGTATGATGTATAGTGGAAGATCAGAAAACGTCGGCAGGAGGTGGGAGAGAAGGCAATGCAGAGATGAAGGATATCATACCACAATAATAATTGTGTGTATAAGCCTGATCAACAAGTGAAAAGAGTCAGGTATGTTATTGTCATATTAGTTGCAAGATGCAAATTACACACCTGTAATCTGAATCTATCTAGTATTTGGGGCAGGCGCAGTGCCACTCATGATTCTTATGTGTTGCTCTATTTTTTTAACCCCCTGTATGTTCAAGGGGTCCTAGACTTTCTCTATCTATTACATTGTACTTGAATTATTAATTACCTCTGTATATTAATCTCTTTCAGATAAGAGGAAAGAGTTTGAAAACTGATTTGAGGGCCACTGCTGAATTGGCCTGTTAAGAGGAAGAGGCACTAATGATTCCAGAAGAGGAAGCCAAAGAAGAAGACCTACACAGACTTTGAAATGGGTAGGTAATAAACTATTATTAAATCATATCCATCTATCAACAGTAAATATTTTAACCCTTTGGAAGTTGTAATTAGGTTACATTTTGTATTCAAATGTAACCCTAATGTGCAGTGAAGGAGATATACCACACATCCTTCCTGCTGCTGCCAGACTTTATAATCAACACTGCTCCAAGTAGACCACACGCACCATATCTGACAATTTACTCACCTGCAACATCAATGTACACCTTATTATGCAATATCAATAACTCCTCTGTGCAATACTGTGAATACCGTATTATTAAACTTTCTGTCTGTATACTGAACAATTTTAACTGCTTTATTCTTGCATTTTTACTGATGCTTTTGTCATTGCACTTTCCTTTTGGTGCAGTATCACTGAAAATGTCCTCCACTGTGGGTTAATTAAGGATCTTATCTTGTTTTAAATTTTTATGTTTGTTTTTTTCAGATCTCTCAATTGCCATGATGACCAAGATATTCAACGGGGAAATGTGGAAAGCTGCCATATTCCCAGTCATTACTTTGCCAAATCATCTGTGGTAAGTTTACAAAATCGTAATTGAAAATGGGGGTAGGAAGTAAAGAGAGGACAGCATAAAATGGCAGCATTGGTATCAAAAGTATATACTTTTTAAATAATTGTGATTACTATGAAACCTTGATGTTAGCCCTTTTAGAGAGAATGTTGTGGTATATTTTATGGGACAATTTATAACATGCTATTTAAAGCTTTAATTTACAAAGTGATCTAAATACATATTGTCAGAATGGCACTTTAACAGCGGTTGAGGCTAGATGTGATACAGCTACGGTGACGACAGTTACGTTTAAGCACCAAAACGACTAGTTGAGTTCAGGAAACAGATCATGGTTTGAATTAATACTCTAGAGCAGGGGTCGGCAACCTTTTTGATATGAAGTGCCCTTTTCAAAATTACTTGTTTATTACTGTGCCATGTCAACATTAAGTTTAATTATGACATCACATCAAAATGTAAAATCCAGGGAATCTGTAATTTTATTCCATAGCAACATTTGATAACTTAGGCTATTTCTCATAATCAGGACCTTGTAATTATTATTATTGTATATTATTATTATGATTATGGAAACATGGTTTTAGTATGCAGCGTCCTGATTGGTGGAAAATGGGCTGACAAAAATATCACTGTCAAAGAGCCTGAAGCAAAAAGTTGTGGAAAAGCCCATCTTTAATGATGAATGGACTGATAAGCAGGTCCTGTATGCCTCATTGTCAATGAAACGATGCTGTGGCAAAATAATAACAACACAACCAGAATCATTATCAAGAATGAAGAACACGAACATAACGATTGCGTCCTTCACGTGCATATTAAGTACCCACGTGTATTTGTTTTGGTCTTATAATGCGTCCTTACCGCTCCAGCGGAGAGGATGGTTTCTTTAGCCAGCTTAAATAAGTGTTTGCGTAAAACAGCGCGGTGGACAAGAGTGGACTGAGCAGACAGAGCAGATTGAAATATCGCTTTCTCCATGTTGATGCCGGTCTACACAGCCGAGTGCATTGATAAGTATTGGCTTTTAGCTCACGAATGTTTTAATGTAGCCTACTTACAGTAACAAGACTAGCATTAGTTCATCTGCTCCAGCGGCCGTTGGTAATCCTCTCTGTATTGTTCCCAGTCAGAGATATGAGTCTATCAAACTACCGTAAATAACTGTGAACGTTGTAATTTGGCATGCGGATGAGAGAGTGCTTCAGCATTTCAACCATGATTTCAACACATCAATAACTCTCTTGCACACATATTGCCAGCGTACCATTGGTTAAGGTCCTGCGTGCCCATGGTGGCACGCGTGCCTAAGGTTGCCGACCCCTGCTCTAGAGGAATGAAACACATGTTTTCCTGGGTGAAAGTATAACCAATATATTATTATATTAGTCTAGATTTTGTGGGATTTTTGCGTAACTTTTGGCCGTAGCTGTATCCCTTCTACCATAAACAGCCCACCTGTTTTGGCTCTTGAACTTTATCCAAAATGAAACTGCACAGACTGCAGCGCCCCCTACTGACCAAATGGCCTTACTGTTCAATTATATTTAAAGGCTGAATTGGAGCTTCTGAGGAAGATTTAGCAGAGAATTTAACTACGTTAATGACATTTGTCTTGCCATATTTTACTTGATGAAACCGGTCTTCTATTCACATCAGCAAAAAAAAAATATTACTCAACCACTTCTTAAAAACAAAGTCAGATGAAACAAAAAATGTATTAAAAGATACTTCTTTGAATAATGCACAAAAACCAAAATCTTTTGTTCTTGTCACAGCAGCAGCACCGAGGGATCCTACTTTTCTGTGTACGAAGCCGGCCATCAAGGACTTCCCCGACTGGCAACAGACTGGAACAGAGGCTGTAGCAGGGACAGCATTTTTTTGCTACTGAAATAATTTACATTATGATAGACAGTGGACAATATAGAGTGACAATTAGTTTTTGTTCTCCAACATGTACACACTGCTGTTGTGAAGCAGTGATATACAGCTCACGAGTGTGTAGTCAAATGAGAGAAATACTGTATATTTCAGCGACTCCTACAGATTTAGAAATGTAATTAATTTTGTTAATAAATAAATGTTATTCTTGGCTCAATTGTTAAGTGTTTGGGTTCAAATAACATGATCCCATAGGCATCCAAAAATTGAGAAAGTGACATTTTTTAAAACTGAAACAGGGTGTTGGACATCCTGTTGTGCTTGCAAGCCGTTTTTATTACCACGGGTTTACAGACACGTCTCTACTGATTGGGTATCACCTGGAACACAGCCAATAATCGAGAGACACACCCACCAAACGAGAGAAAACATAACTCAAGCCGTTGCACACCGTTCCCAGGAAACGTGCGTGCCCCAGCTCTTTGTCTGAGGGGAAGCCCACAGTCTCAGACTTAAAAAAACTGGTTTAAGCGTTTAAACCTTGCATTGACTTCGGGCCAGATTGACCCGTTTTCAATTTTTGTTTTATATCAGAAATTGTGGGATGTAGAAATAAGCGCTGAAAATGTGTAGAAGAAAAATGTAATAATTTTTTTTCAAGGTTGACGGGAAGACATCACAAGGTAGTGTTTTTGTACATTAGCCCTTAGTATAGACCACAGTAGGATAATTATCCCCAAATCTAGCTACATACAAGAATTGCTTTTAATGTGTTACAGTATGCTATTTTCTATAATGATTTGAACTTGTGTAAATTGTCTTTTGAGTACCCTGAAAAGCGCTTTATAAATAAAATGTATTATTATAAGTAATTGTGTATGGTTTATCTATCTTACTTTAGCAACTCAATTTAGTAAAGATATTTAAAGTAATTTTGTGTGACCTATACTGACCAGTTTTGTTACATGGATTAATGCAGGATCAATTGATCGGCACATCTTTCTGACATCTGTACTACGTATAACAGATGTCAGGAAGATGTACCTGAGACTGCATCTGTAAGATGTATAGGAGATGTTGGGACGATGTATATGAGCCCGCATCTTTACGATGTATGACATATGTTAGAACGATGTATATGAGTGCATCTGTAAGACGTATAACATACATTAGAACGATGTATATCAGTGCATCTGTACGACGTATAACATACATTAGAACGATGTATATGAGTGCATCTGTACGACGTATAACATACATTAGAACGATGTATATGAGTGCATCTGTACGACGTATAACATACATTAGAACGATGTATATCAGTGCATCTGTACGACGTATAACATACATTAGAACGATGTATATGAGTGCATCTGTAAGACGTATAACATACATTAGAACGATGTATATCAGTGCATCCGTACGACGTATAACATACATTAGAACGATGTACATGAGTGCATCTGTACGACGTATAACATACATTAGAACGATGTATATATATATACGTCGCGGAGAGAGCGGCTATATGTCGCTGAAACGTAGAGCCGCGACGTCCCGGGGACGTCGTGCCAGTGAGCAAACGAGCAAACTACTACGTATCCCCGCCGCATTCTGATTACATCGCCAATACATCGTGGCGACGTATGTGTGCTTACTGGGTACCAAATGTTTGCTAATGCAATAGCCAAGCTAACATGTATGTTACTAGTTAGATGGTGGATTGCCCAATACATACATGCTCAAATCACTTCTTTATTCTGAAATTATTAGACTAAAACATTACGAAATCAGCCAAATTAAGAGTTACAAGAATTAAAAGTAAGACATACTCTGCTAGGAGCTCTTTTTCGGTGCATGGAATTTCTGCAAGTGCAAGCTAGCACTTGGTCTTCCAGTCCTGCCCGCGCCAGATTCAGGTGAAAGCCTTGATGGTGGTGGACTTGATTCCATCGAGTGCACCGAGGGAACAGCATCGGTAATCTGCCTCACATGGTATCCAAAATCCCATCCGAGACTCCAACAAATCTCCAGGTCTATAACTCTCCGGAGTGAAATGAGTGCCACAAACGACCGAGTGAGTGGTGACAGACGCGGCAGTGAAGTCTGCTCTCTTCACCTGCACTAAACGCACCCAAAAACGAAAAACCTTGCTTTTCCTACAAGGAAAATGATGTACACGATTTCCTGACAGGCTGGACTTTGTGCAACCAGCACAAACACAATAATTTACCATTATGACTTACATAAACTTTTTCTATAGCTCTCTCTCTCTCTCACCACTGTAGAGTGAGAAGAAACCTATTGTTTACCTCTGCCTACGTCATATGACGCGTTGCTAGCGGGAAAGGCTATTTCACAGCTTAGCTTAAAAATGGGCACCCGTTCATCAAAATTTCTGCTTTAGGGTTTGTGTAACATAGCAATTTCTACTTATGTGTTTTTAAAAGACCTCTTCAGACAACATTAAGTATTAATTCAGTTATGAATTCAACCTGCACATTGCTCTTTAACGTATCTATGTCCTTATACAGAAAAAATAATGAAGTTCATTCAATGAAAGCATATTCTTTAAATCTTACCCTTGCTCCGGTTTGTAGCGCCTGCTACAGTTTGTCTCAGAGTTGTGAAGACGGCGACTGCTTTCTGAAAATTACAAAATCAAAAAATACACTTTTATAAAACAACTCACCTGCTCAGCTCTGTAATGAATGGCGCTGAAAGCAGCCAGGCTGCCCGCGTTTAAACTTGGTGAGGTTTAAAACATTACTGCCAAGTCTAAGTAGCCTGTTTAACATCCAAAGACAGTCATTGTAAGATCAAGAGTTAATAAACAGTAAAGACTAGCTCGCCGTTTCATTAATAATCATATACTTACGTTGACTTTTCCTTTTCTGTGAGCGCATATTTACGGAGCCCCGGAGGTGATATGGAGGAGAGAAAAAAACGCTCCAAACGTCTTGAACAACTCCTGTGTGTTTCCAAGTGATGTTTGACAGAGTGTACAGACAGCCCTTTTACCAGTTGGCCTGAAATATACCCATATTTCGGAATTTTTTCCTCTAACTCTCGGACTCATCTCCCGCAATCTCCCGCCGCTATTTTCAAATGGAAGCAGTGATGGCGCGGGTAGGGGGCGGGGCAGAGTGATAGAGAGAGACAAAGAGGGGCAGATTAACCAGCAGGGCGCGAACAGCGCACATACTGGTGTGGAGGTGAATTACAGTGAGTTATAATGGATTACTGGGAAATGTTAATAAAAGCACAATTGAAGTCTGGATTATGAGGCCATTTCAGCAGAGCCAACAGCTTCATATGTCATGGACATGTGAATATTGTGCTGAATTTGCCAGTATTTTAAGAAGAGAAATGGTTGGGACCTTGTCATGCAATGACAAAGCTGATATGCTTTATGTGAAGCCCAGTGTTTTGGTGTCAGCAGAAAGACTTCTCTTAGAAAACTGTACAGTGGAGCCTCTGTCTCCATTCCACCAGACAATGTTGGATGAGCAAGACCAAAGAAAGGTCACTGTAGTCATGCCACTATGCACAGTGGTTGAGACTGTGAATGAATCATGGATTGCACATTTTACCTTTGTGGCAAAGCCTAATTAAAACTAATTGTTGAAATAAATTATTTTGTATATCTTTTTTTTTACATCTAATTAGTCATTACTAATGACATACACAGTAATTAATCTAGCATACTTTCATCAAATAAATCTACTAGAGAGTCTACAATTAGGCTATACTGAGTCTGATCTATTTTAAGAGATTTTCTTAAAATTAAGTTAATACCTTTTAGAAAAATGTCACCTGGGGTAAAACTCCCCCTGCTTTGCTGCTTTCCCTGATTTGCATTTGTATAGCTCACAGCATTTTCATTTACATGTGAAAGCCTCACCTAGAATTAGAGGGAGGGGGGGTCATGGGGGGACAACTGCCAAGCAAGGCCCACGTCAATTTCCGACAATTCACGGCAGTTTTCGGTGTTGCCTGTAAATTGCCGTATACAGCCGTAAACCTGAAGTTCCACGACAATCTACAGTGCCGAATACTGACGAAAATCCCACTTTTCATGCAGTGTAAACAGTAATATCTTGCGCATGTGCAGAACGGATCGTGCAGGCAGAACGGATCGTGTACCGACAGTATTAACCTGTTGGCTTAATGTCCATAGTGAAATAAGCTAGCTAGCTACAGGCTAGTGTTAGCCTACATTTAATCACCATTTAATCAGTGCAGGGAAACGTTTAGCAAGATATTCATATTAAATCATTGTCCCTGCCCCTTAACAACAGATGAGTCAGCAGCAGCCCAGTCTCCCCCTAACAGCCCCTCCCTGTCTCAGTGAAGAAGGTGAGCAACATTGTGTTCAATGACATGCCAGTTAGCATCATTGCAGGGAGTTTGTGGGGATTTCTCTGTCTCTCTTGCTCTTTTTACCATTACAAAAAAATAAAATGAAATATTTGTTAATGACAAAAATTCAAACACATTAATAACAATTATTTTATCACATGATCATTATGAAATAAAATAAAATAAAAAACCTACTGTCTGTACTGGATGCTGGACAGTTGGAAACAGTGAGTAGCTTATCTGAGCCTGCATGTAAGATACAGACAATATTAAAATAAGCCAGTTTGATACGTTCATTTAGATTGAATTATGGAATGACATCTATAGATAAAGACTTTATTATTCCCATCATGAAGGGCAATTTATTTGAGAAGCTTGCACACACACATAAACACAAAAAAATCTATTGTATCAAATGTATGTAATCAAGTGGTGTTGATACAGAACTAGGTAATTTGGGTCAATGTTCTGTAATGTTAATGCTATTTATTAGTATATGGCAATCTTGCAAGACTTCCAGGCAGGGGTTAAATTGGGCCGGGGCTCTCCGGGGCTCAGCCCCAGCACATAAGCCTATTCGTGTCCGGATGTGCCTGCTTGCAGTCTAAATATGTCGCTAAAAATATGATGAAAGTGATGCTTTTGAAAACATGATATTTCTGACAATAAATGAAAGATGTTTGAAATGGCATGCCTATTTTGTCTCGGCGGAGCTAGTCTACTACTACTACTACTACTAGTAGTACTCTTTTCTTCCTCCACTTCCTTCTTCTTTGAGGTTTATTGTCGGTTGGCACACAACGATTTGGTGCTGTACAGCCACCAACTGGTATGGTGTGTGATAAGATAAAATCTTCTTCTTCTTCTTCTTCTTTATGGTTAATTGGCGGTTGGCAAACCAACTTAAAAGGTGCATTACCGCCACCAACTGGACTGGGGTATGAAGGAGAGATATATGCAAGGGCGAGGCTAGCCCCTTTTTAGGGGTGCTGAAGCACCCCTAAAAAGGAGCTCAGCACCCCTAAAACTTGGAGTAAGAAATGTTGTTATTCTAACATTTTTGTTCGTCTTTGACAAGGTTAAATAATGTCCAAAACATACTCCGTAGTTTGTGGTTTAAAATGTATGTGTTAAGGATGAAAATGAAAACATCCCCGCTCAGCAAATGGTATGATCCTCTTCTCTTCTTCTACTTCTCCTCTGTACCTGCCGGTACCTGCACCGCTCAGCACCACCGTCATCCAGCGCGAAACACACGCAGAGTGACAACCCGTTATGTAGTGTTGTGAATCAACTAAGTTGATCCAAAGCTGTGTCTCACACACCATATCGGTGAGTACCTGAATCACGTGTACACCTATAATAATGCCGCCTTCACACTGGCAGTTGAAATCAGCTCCGTAATACACAATACGCCCCCAGCGGACGTCGTACTTCACCGTTGAAAAGCTTCGGAAGCGACTCACAAAAATGGCGGAGAGACTAGAACGAGTGATAAGCGTCTGAATGTCCGATTCTCTCTGACCTCTCTTATACAGATAGAAATAGAAAGCCTGCTGGGTGGAGTAAAGTAGCCCAGGACGTTGACATGTCACGTCGGTTAAATGTGATATAGCGGTATAATGTCAATAGTTGTCTGTTGCTAGCTAACCAATTAGCAGGTTTGTTTATCAGTACCATAGCAACGCTAACTTCCGTCGGATAGGAACCATAGACAGTACATAAATAAATATATATATATATATATATTATATTTTATATATATAAAATAATAGTATATATAGTATATATATAGGAACCAGCCTTATTTTTCAGTTGTGGCTGACTATCAAACTAGACAATAAAAGAAAGTTTAATGTTTTTCTTTTGCTGTATTTATTCATTCCTCACACACAGAGGATTTAACCTGAACCAGGCTTAACTCCTGAACTCATAGCATTACTCTCTCTCTCTCTCTCTCTGTGTGTGTGTGTGTGTGTGTGTGTGTGTGTGTGTGTGTGTGGCCTGTCAGTGAGCAATGGACATACAACAGTTCTTTAAAAGAAAAAAGACAGATTCAGGAGAGAGACTAGGGACAGTCCATAATGACCTCTGTCTTGTTTTTTGTTCTTCTGAAAAGTGTCAAGCTAAAGTAACAGATAATGCAAACCAGCTATCTGTTGTATCAAATTACTTATCTAGGCAATGGTCCCCTGCTTTTATTTTTTTTTATTTATTTCAAACCCACAATGGAGAATACAGCTTCTCTTGTGAAAGGAATTTGTGATTTAAAAAAGTTTCTAAGCCCAATAATAATAATAATAATAATAAAGACATTTAAAATGACACTCCTCTGTGTGCCTTTTGATCATATCCTTAGAATCTGTAAATGGTCTCCATAACATTTTTGTGACATGACAAACTGACCTCAACTCTCCTGCTTAAAATATATTTGTGTATGATTGTCAGTGCCAAGGGAAAGAGAGGGAGATGGAGAAGGAGAAAGGGAGAGGGAGAGCATGCAGGAAGAACCAGGTGAGGAAACAACAACAATAAATTGACATATAGAGAATAGTGGCAAGCAAAACAGTAACTACTCATACTCCTATACTAACTTATTGGCATTAAGTAGCCTATATTACATTTACTTTTTGTAACATTATTTTTCACCACATTTCTTCATAATAAAGTGCGGCGACCAGGAAAACCAGCTGAGTGAAGAAGGTTTTGTGTTTGTTACAGGGGGCGGTCTGTGTGAACTCTCACAATTAAGCTGGTGCTCTGAAAAGGTCTTAAAAAAAAGAAAAAAAATCTGGATGTTGGAGTTAGTTAAACCAATGTTAAAATGATAAAGTTATTTTTCAATAGACATATTTTTGGTTTTTGTGTGAAAAGAGGGTGGGTGGTGGCAGTGGGGCTCATTGGGTGCTCAGCACCCCTAAAGCTCTAACCCTAGAATCGCCCCTGGATATATGTAGAAAAAATAATAATAAAAAACTAAATCCTTGTTACCAAATCAATTTCTCTTAGAAAGTTTATAATACAGTGATATACCTTGCCCGCTGGTGACCCCAAAAGCCCTGCCAATGAAAATGCGTGGTGATCTGCCTTACGAAGTGTCTGGAAAAGGTGCTCTCTCTGAGTGTTGTATTCCTTAAAATGAATTAGAACATGCTCAACCGTTTCTGGCTGATGACAGTATTCACAGTTTCCATTAGAATGTTTGCCTATCTTATGTAATCAATAGTTAAGACCTGTATGTCCAATTCTGAGACGAGTAATGATACTTTCTTCCCTACGTTTAAAGCCAACCTTCCTCCCATCACCAACACCGCTTTGTATATGTAAGGTAGTAGCCTTAAGTAGGCCACTAGGCGGCGCTGTTGCCTTTACTATAACAGATGCAGTTCAGCAATTTTTGCTTTTTTGTACCTTAAGAGACACCGTAGTTTACACTTGATTTGTGTAGGCCACCATGTTTGTTAAAAACTGCTATGTCCTACGTTAAGGTAAGCAGCTTAATTGGTGGCGTATACTATAAAAGTGTAAATATGTCCATTGATAACCACCCACTCAGCCCATTCGTTAGTGGTGGGCAGATCGAGGCTTCGTGAAACAATGAAACAGTTGAAGCAAATGTGTCATATTGTGTCGAGGCTTCGAAACAATCCGACACCCGTCTCAACGATGACACATAGTGGTCACTTGCAGGTGTTGATCTGAAACAACCTATACAATGAGCCATAAAAAAAAATAATGTATTATTTTATTTTTGTAATATGTGAAGCTTGTAAGGCTTGTAGGCTCCTCAATGTGCATAATGTTATTTTGGTGAATATTAAATATGAAATATGAATATTAATAAAAAATCATGCTACAATGTCTCACTTTTTTTATAGATTTTTATTCCAAAATATGAATTTCTCTGCTGTGGAAGTACTTAGCCTACTTCTTTTTTTACACATAATTTCTCCAGCCTTTGAAAAAATCCTCTCACAAGGGACACTTGTTGCTGGCATGCAAAGATATTTTTTAGCAAGGACATACAAATGTGGAAAGATGACTGCTCTCTTTTTCCAGTAAGTTAGGGGCTCATGAGTTCTGGGCAAAAACGCATCGTTTCCACTGTGGCAAATGCACTTCCACTGTGGCATCAGCTGTAGCATTGTGTATCATCTTGGTTTCACGGATAAGATCATCAAAACGTTCCCATAAACTGTCCTGTATTTCTACTGGTGTTGATGTTGATTATGATGGGCCTGATGTTGACATTTGTGGCTCTGAATGAAAAAGGAGCTTCCATTTTTATTTATCTATCTATCTATCTATCTATCTATCTATCTTAATCTATTAATGTGTCACTGTATGTATACTCTGTCTGTCTCTAGCCTATCAGTCAATGTGTACATTTAAATGTATATAATATATATAATATAACTAAACAAATCGCACTATAAATGTCACTACGTCACCAAAAATCCGCTATCTCAAAATCAAACTCCTGTCACAAAAACCCAAGAGGTCAAGCTGTATTGACTTCACTTTATACAGATGTGCGATTGTGTGGTCTGTTCCCTGTCAATCAAACTGATTCGGCGGACCATGCCACCTGTCGAAACACTTGTGAAACACTCCGAAGCTTCATTAGGCCATAGTCACGTGACATGGGTGTTTTGAATCACGCTTCGGATCAGTGTTTCAAAACATCTGCGCTTCGGGATCTCGACAAAGCTTCGGAACATCAGTTTCGCGTCAGCCATCCCTACCATTTGTTTACATGTTGCTTATTTAAGTGTGGCGTTACAGTTTGTAGGGTCAAGTACTGCAAATGCGTTTTTATTCTCTGGTGTACAAATTGAGTTGGGGTTAAACTATTGTGGCTAGCCGGTTGGCTAACGTTGTCTGAGGGATGGATCTGTATTTGAGATGACTTGGTGGTTTATTTAATAATTCAGTTTTATGTGGCAAACCTATTCTTGTTAGAGTGCTATATTTAATTTAGCTTCGCAGAACTATCTATTTTACACTATTATTTTTATGTTAGCTTGTTGTTTTGTGGATTTATTTCTAACTGGAAAAAAAAACTGTATGTCCTACGTTAAGGGGATGATGAAAACAGCCTTCTCTGCGACAATAAATCCTGATGGTCTCAGCCACAATCTTCAACCCAGCGTCCCGTGCCTCCTTCTCTCTGCACTTCACCCCTAACATCTAACACAACGCAGAGTGTCGCAGCAGTGCCGAGGGGTACCTCCAGGCGGCAGACGCACAGAGGGAGTGGGTTACATATACTATAAAGTAAAGTTTCACTAATGTCCCAGTACCCCTGCCAGGTTGTTTGTCCATATGTCCTGATGAATGATTTAACTTCCGCTTTGCTCATTGGGACCTGTAGGTCTACATCTGTAATCATAAGTGCTTGTTTGGCCAGAATAAGAACCTTCTCATTTCTCTCCACACCAGCATGGGCAGGAACCCAAATGAAAGTTGTAAGTAAACCCTTAATTTGCATTCTGTACAATATAATAAATATTTAATTGATGATATCTGTCCTAGATGATCTGCCTGATCTAATGCTAGAAAGTGCAGACAAACTGTCGGATGCAAAAACAGTTTTGGGTAAACCCTTCTCCTCTATCCACCGCAATGCCAGTAACAGTGCCATCAACTCTGTAGTGTATACTGATAAATGATCAGATAACTTTTTCTTTATTGATGTATCACTCACTGGGATGTACACTGCTGCACCTACACACCCTTTTTCTAGATCTTTATAGCCATCTGTGAAAATGAAAACAGAGTGATAAATTCTTTTTAACATAATGCTGGACTATGCCCCATACCGAAAGAAGTTCTGACTTAGGGCGTTTTCACACATACCTTGTTTGGTCCGGACTTTCGGACTTTTTAGTTTGATCCAAACCAAAATTACAGGTGTGAAACCTCCCCCGGACCACGGTCCGGATCAAAAGACCAAATTTTGGTCCGACAAAAAGAGGTGGTCTCGGTCCGGACCAAACTAAACCATGGTCCGGTTTGTTTATAGTGTGAAAGCATTTTTTGGATGGTTCGGAATTTCGGACCAAATACAGGAAGCTCTGGCAGGCTCTCCTTGTGTTACAAGACCGGGGAAGCTCCTTTAAGGAACAGCTCGGTGCTTAGTGAGAGAGACTGACGGTGAATGCGCTCAGAGCAGACCGCTGTCAGCTATCAGAGCAGAGAATACATCAGCTGTTTATTTGTTAAGTGGTAGTAAATGTAGGCTACAGTGTATGTTTCCGTTTGTCTCTGAGTAAATGCTCCACAAAGAAAGTTCCCGTGTCTTGCTTCTCTACATCACAACAAAACAAAAAGAGCCGCGGCAGTAGCCTAGGGGAGAGCAGCGGTCAGTTGAACAGCCTAAACTCCGACAAAGAGAGAGAATACGAGGGGACGGCAGGCCTGGATTGGCTAATCGGGAGCACCGGGAGAATTCCCGGTGGGCCGGTCTGGTTGTTTGGTTGTGAGGGCCGGTGTTCAGGTATGGCACTGGGTTGAAATCATAGTTGAATATTATGGATGCTGTCCCTATGCTGCCTGCACTCGCAGCCCACTTTTTGTATTTCCAGTATTTATTTGTTCTTGCAGCCCACCGTTCTCTTCATTCATGCAGCCCACTCGCAGAGTGCAGCCTGGTTAATGATGACCTATTTATGTTCGGAGTCCTAAAGCGCAAAACGGCACTGAAAAGGTGTCAATTTAAAAAAGGAGAGCTCTAGAAAGTGACGCAGCCAGATGAACTTTTTCTATTTTTAGCAAAACGCCAAATGAAGACGTTGAGACGGGTAAGCTGAGTTAGTTAGGAGAAGTGACTGCAAACCAGCGTCTATGTTTATCAATCAAACTTGTTGTTGTAGCTCCGCAACAGTAGGCCTACTAGTCCAGTTTGCTGCTAACAGTGACAATGGAGAGCCAGTTAGGTTGATCATTGACTGAATATTATAAGAATTAATAAGAGTGTGGTGTTGACCTGCTCTATATGAAAAATGCCCTGGGATAATTAATGATGCCAGATGATTCACCACTACCATAATGACACTGACTTGACTTGATCAGAAAGCTTTGTAAAAAGGAGAGATTTGTGCTGAGAATTATGACAATTTATAAAATGTGATTTAGTACTACTACTGTAAGCTGTTGTATCACAGTGTGTACAAACAAGCAAACATGATCAGATTAGCTACAATATAATCACTTTTTATGCCCAAATATTACTTGTGACCCATTATGAAAGTTGTATGAAATATTCAAAGGAAAAAATAGATGTCATTAGAAAGTGCAATACAATGTATCTTGTTCTTTATTTAATCTGTGATTACTTATTTGCACAGAAACAGATTCTGATATTGTTCAACATCATTGGGTTGTTAACTTTTCTAATAAATCTACATTGTGAAGCAACACTTGGAAATAGTGATATTTTAATACACCGAATTACAAGGATGTAGAGAACAGGGCGCTATTGCAGACTTATATACTAAGGTTTTGATTACATTTTTTTAATATAGTCATTCGTGAAGTAAAGTGGGCCGGTCTAAGGCATGAAAATCCAGGGCTGAAAATGAGTCCCAATCCGGCCCTGGGGGACGGGGAAGCCTGTCAACAAACCAATCAGTTATAAGTATCTGGAGACGCAGCTCACATATGTGATGACGACAGGACGTAGGTTTGTCACGTAGAGATCTTTAGTGCGCTTGCAAAACTGCAGTGTGAAACCAAAACTTACCGGATCAAATGTATACAATGTAACAAAAACATGAACCTTGGTCCGGACTTTCATGTGTGAAAACGCCCTTATTCTTCAGTTCCTGATGTATGCTAAGATCTACACTTGGCAAGGGGAATAACCATGGAGGAATGGGGGAGAGTGAAACAGTAGGACTATATTGTAATTGACCTAATCCAAAGCTTGTTGCTTTAGCATCACCAATCCATCCAAAACTAAACAAATCTGACTCGTTGTGTTCCCAGCAATCCATTAAAATTCCCTTTGCAGGATGCAAATCACAATACCCCTGGAGATTAACCCAGTATGCCAGCATTAACTTCACCCGTTTTATTCTCACAGGCATCTCTCCCATTTCCACCTGCATCACTGAAACTGGAGATGTTTTAAAAGAACCACTACTGATCCTCAGAGCTTGAGCTTGCAAGACATCCAGCTTCTTGAGATGACATTCTGCTACTGACATGAAAGCTATGCAACTTTCCATATATCAAAATTATTGAAATTGTTAAGACGATAACCACTTGAGATGAAGCATCTCATTTTTGAGGGGGTCCTCAACCATAATCTAAAACAGGTCTCATGAGAGCCCAATATATATTTCGAAGAGATAATCTACTTGCTCCCAACTCCTGTCCAGCCAAACAACGGAGTACATTGATAACCTTTTTACATTTAATCTGAATCTT
Source organism: Perca schrenkii (assembly GCA_025617405.1). Taxonomy (NCBI): domain Eukaryota; kingdom Metazoa; phylum Chordata; class Actinopteri; order Perciformes; family Percidae; genus Perca; species Perca schrenkii. Next base: position 29,849 of record JABUOV010000140.1, on the reverse strand, counting down.
ATGCATATTCCATGTGAGCTTTTCATCAAACCATACACCCAGAAATATAATTGCTTTTACTTGTTCAAGAGTTTGACCATACAGTTTTACCGACATGGGTGCAATTTTACGCTGTCTTGAAAAACTTGAGTTTTTGCCACAGACCGTCTGAATCCCCATCTATTTGTCCATCCCTCCACCTGAGCCACTGCAGCCTGTACCCTTTTTTTTTTACAAATGCCACATTGCGGCCTCTTATCCACAAAGCCCCATCATCTGCATACATAGACCTTCCCACACCTTGAGCAACATAACAAAATATATCGTTTATCATGATGTTGAAAAACAATGGACTACAAACACTTCCTTGCGGGGTACCATTCTCCACCTCATAAACACTGGAGTATTTTTCTCTCACATAAAAAATTCAAAACCCAATTATATGCTCTAACTCCAATTCCCTAGAATTTCAACTTAATAAGCAGTCCTTCTTTCCAGAGCATATCATATGCCTTTTCCACATCAAACAATACAGCAATCACTACTTCCTTATTGGTCTGTGCTTTCCTAATTTCTGATTCCAAGCATAACACTGAATCCATTGTATTTCGACCTTTACGGAACCCCCTTTGATATGGAGAAAAAAAGAGCTTTACTTTCTAGGAAATATGTTAACCTTTCAGTAACCATTCTTTCCATGATTTTACATAAAAGTGACATTAAAGCAAAAGGTCTATAACTAGATGGATCTGATGGGTCTTTCCCTGGTTTTAGAATAGGCACTATTATCGCCTGTTTCCATACTGATGGAAGTTGACCGATTTCCCAAACACTGTTAGAAAGTTCTAACACTTTGGCTAGGGAGCTCTCTGTCAAATGTTCCAACATTTTATAACACACACCATCTTTCCCAGGAGTGGTTGGACGAGCACCAAAAACTGCTCTTTTTAACTCAAACATACTAAAAGGCAAATGTAATGGATCCCCTGACTCTTCTGCTGCATCCACAATTCTAGGATTCTGTTCTGTTTCTACACTGCCTGGTCTCCTCTGAAAGATTATCTGAACTATGCACTGTCCTAAATGTTTGAGCAAAAAGCTCCATTTTGTCCCCACTAACCAAAACTGGAATTCCATAATTCCCACGGATCCCCCCCCATTCTCCTAATCATTCCCCAGACATCTGACAACTGTACTTCTTTTCCAATACTATTGCATTACAGCCTCCAACATGAGCATTTTTGATTCCTAATTGTTCTCCTTACTACAGCCAGGACCCTTTTATATTGAACCAAAGTTTCCAAAGAATGGAGTTTTTTGAGTTGCTTAAATGCTTTATTTCTGCGTTTTATGGCTTCACTACATTCACTATTCCACCAGGGTACGTTCTTGTTCAGTCTAGCTCCTGCACTTACTGGAATGTTTCCTTTAGCTGATTGTATTATTACCTTAACTATATCACCAATAAACTTGATATATATCCACCTGATTCTCCACTTGAAGTATTCCAAAAAGTTTTGAACTTTCGTCTTGGAAAGCATCCTAATTAGCATCTCCTAATTTCCACCTAGGAATGTTTTTTACCTTTTCAAACAGAATCTTAGTACCAACTTCAGTCCTCACAGGGTATTGATCGATAGTGACCCACTGTCGTATGCCTCACCACATTCCATGTACATATACCTGCTAATGCACTGGATACAAAAGTCAGATCAAGGGCTGTTTCAGTATTTTGCGTGCTGTTATATTGTGTACCTTCCCCAGGATTAATACAGACTAAACCGTACTAATCAACAAATTCTTCAATAACTGCACCATTTGCATCTGTTCTAATACTACCCCACAGTGAGTTATGAGAATTTTAAATCCCCACACCATACTACCCTATCTTGCAAAGATCCCCCAACATCAGAGGTGTCAAGTAACGAAGTACAAATACTTCGTTACCTTACTTAAGTAGAAATTTTGGGTATCTATACTTTACTGGAGTAATTATTTTACAGCATACTTTTTACTTCTACTCCTTACATTTTCACGCAATTATCTGTACTTTCTACTCCTTACATTTTAAAAATAGCCTTGTTACTCCTATTTCAGTTCGGCTTGTTTTCATTCCGGCTTGTCATCGTTCAAAAACCTATCCAGATGAATCGTGCCGTCCGGATAGAGTGAATTTGATTGTGGTTGGATGAGAAGTATAAACATATACCATTCCGACACCCTATTGGTTTGTACGCGATCCATCGCACCTGCACAGACCCGGTCCTAATACGGCTCTGGTGCCTTAACGACGTTTATCTACCGGACTGAATAGTAACGAGGATTTCGGTGCCTTATTTAGGTGCCACTTAAATGACTGCACTTTTCTCTGATGCTCCGAAAACGGACGTTAGAGGGAACTGAAACATCGCCGCACGGGACGCTAGTTAACACTATAGTTGGCAGCAGGTAACGTTAGCCTACCGTTAGCTAGTTAACACTACACTCGACAGCAGGTAACGTTAGCCTACTGTTAGCTAGCAGTTGGAGTAAACACGGTTAAAATGCTGACAGCTAAATGGTGTAAAAGTGTGTCTGTAGTTCACTGGAGAGGATTGTAACACCAGACTGTAGCTGCCGTTGTCTGAAAAACACAGAAGAGATGTGTCACCTTTCTCAGCCTTCTGAGTTTGCAGGTATGATTTTAATATAACATTATAGTCATTATTATGGCCTTTAGAAAAACAATTTTATGTGGAGGTGGGGTAGTGCACTATTAGGTCCCGGTGGGGCGGGCTAAACTTTTGTCCTTAATGGTATTTTTTTCCTTTTTTTACTTTTATACTTTAAGTAGTTTTGAAACCAATACTTTTACCCTTTTACTTAAGTAAAAGGCTTGAGTTGATACTTCAACTTCTACAGAAGTCTTTTCAAACCCTAGTATCTATACTTCTACTTGAGTAATGAATGTGAATACTTTTGACACCTCTGCCCAACATCCTCTAACATATCTCGACTTAATTGTCCACATGGATTATAATAATTTATTACACCTATAGGGCCTCTTTCTGCCCATATCTTGATCCCAATTGCTTCATGACCTGTGCTCACAGAAACAACTTTATAACTCATACCAGTCTGTATGAATGTTGCAACTCCTCCCCCTCTTCCAGTTTCCCTATCTTTTCTTACTGCAGTGTATCCCTTTACAACAAAATCCAACTGTGGTTTCAGCCAAGTCTCTTGTATACAAAGCACATTAGATTTATCTTTCAAATTATCTTTATACTTCTTGAACTCTTGACCATTCGCTATTAAGCTTCTTGCATTCCACTGAAGTACAATGACCACCATTAGGAAGGGCCAGCCCATGCCTGAGAACCTGGTGCATCATCATTAAGAATATCTTTAACCTTTTCCCAGGGAAACCCTGTCACATCAAGGTACTTTTCAGCTGACTTGACAATTATTTTGATCCTTTCATTTCGGCTATTTGTCTGTGCAGAACAGTTGATTATCTCTGCCATAAACAGAAAAAAATAATTTTTACTCACAATCAAAGTGTCCTCTTTCAACTTATCACAACTGATACACTTTCCTGCATCTTTGTTCTTATTATCATTTTGCCTTGTGATCTGCTTGTCTCCTGAAACCCTTTTCGCTGCCTCAGCATAACTAATTCCCTGGGTAACTCTGACTCGCTGCGCCTCTTCTCCTTTCTTACTAACCTCACATCCCCGGTACGCTGAACTATGTTCCCCTCCACAATTGCAGCACTTCAGCTTTGCCCCCTCTTCACATTTGCCGTATTCATGATCGCCACCACATCTGCCACATCTCTGTTTTCCCTTGCACAGCGCCGCGACATGTCCAAATCTCTGACACTTAAAACATTGTAGGGGTGGGGGTACATACGGCCTCATATCATAGCACATATATCCTATGAACACTTTATCCGGAAGCCTTTCTTCATCAAAGATGATCAGAACCGATAGACTATCTGTTTTAATCCCATTCCGACTAGCTTTCAGACATCTGACCTCACTTACTTTTGCATTCGTTATATTACCTTTGATATCATCTTCCGATATCCTTAACGGAATCTCTGTCACAACTCCCCGTACCAACTTTCTGCTCTTAAACGCAGAACACTGCACTTTGTTGTCATCTAGTTTACTCATCCTGATTGCTTTCCCTTGTTGTTCACCATCTTTACATTGGAGCAATGTTAATCATAACATTGCTCCATTTCTCAATACCTTGGCACTCCGTACCTCCCCAATTTCCTTAGCGATGGCTCTAGTTAACTTTATTGGATTCCATGCACCAAACGAAGCACCCTCCTGCATAAGTTGACTAACACCTTAAACTCATCTTTACTTCTTTCTGCTACATTTGCTCTACGCACGCAATCATTATCACTATCATCCGATTTAGCATTTTTACTCTTTTTGCGTTTATTTTTTCTAACTACATCCCAATTTCCAGCTTCAAAACTTCCGCCACCACTTTCATCCATCTCCAACCCGCTTCCTACTCCGTCACTTCCCTCTGCCATCTCTTGCCCAGTCACAGTCCAGTGTCCGCCAAACCTCCCATATAAGATAAAATAAAATAAGATAGACTTTATTAATCCAACACTGGAGAAATTCCTGTGTACACACATCAGAATAACACAAACACACATTAAGTAGAAGCTGGGGAACATCCGTCTGTATAAGAAGGGGGGGAAAAGGGAACAAATGCAGAGAACAGATATTTTGGTTCTTTTTTTCTGGTTTGCAATCAATAAATTGAATAATACTATGTTTTGTTTCTTGTATGAGTATAACAATTTAAACTTGAATCCAAAATACTTTTATTTGCATTTTAAAACTGCATGAACTGCATTGACTATGCTATGTCCATTGTTTCTTATTGCTTTTTATTACATCATTCACACCAGTGTTGGTCATCTTACTTTCAAAAAGTAATTAGTTACAGTTACAAATTACTTTTCCCAAAAAGTAATTGAGTTAGTAACTCAGTTACCACATTGTAAAAGTAATTAATTACTCAGCAAAGTAACTGTGATGTTATTTTTTATGTTCTATAACGCTATTACGTTCTATAACATCGTTAACGTCAAAGCTTCATAAGATTCGAGTTGCTTGAGGCAGACGTGGACAAAGTCTTTTTTTCCTGGGCATAGCGTGCATGTTCCATAAACATTCTTCCCTTTAATTTCAATTTGCCGGTACTTCCAGTTCGAGAACACTACCTTTGAATTTCCCTGGCTCGTCTCCATTGTCGGTGTCTTGAGTTTAGTGGTAGTCACAGCGTGCAGTGAGACAGCGTGAGCAGGGCATCGCTCTCTCCAGGCAGCTGATGTGTAGCGAAAGCCACCTCATGCTACATCCAACCAAATTGTAGTAACGCGCCACTTCACATTCTCAGAAACGGTAACGGCGTTGCAACGATGGGAAAAGTAATTAATTAGATTACTCCGTTACTGAAAAAATATCGCAGTTAGTAACGCCGTTATACTTAAACGGCGTTACTCCCAACACTGATTCACACTACACTGTTTGTAGTGGCGAATTGTCCTCAGACTGAACAAAACAAACTAAAAACTCCAAAGTCCAAAAGCCACTGAGGCACCGAAGGAGTGAATCTTACGCAGAGATAAAAATGTTCATTGTCCAGGCAGAGATGGCATTTCTGTGAGGTTTATTAATCCAATTTCTCAGCAACAAACATTTCACACAAAGAAGCAATGGCGTCTCCCCGGTGTCTACCTCCCACATACCTGTTCACCCATATTTGTAGACTTCACCTGTGGCTAAGGCTGCTTGGTACTTTCAAAACAAAAGCACTAGATGATACTGAAAATAAGCAAAATAAAATACTAATGATAAAACAAATTTATGTAGCTATATGATTCAAGCAAAAACCGAAATTAAATAAATTAATATTTAACTATTAAACATAAACAATGACTAACAATAACAAAACAATGAATAGCTCCAACATTCCGGCCCCTAATTGTGAAAAGTGTAAACTCCCAATTAACTTTCTTTATTTCTATAAAAGGGAGCTATACTCTCTACGTGTACTCTAACTTCCCTATATCAATTTTCTCCTTAGTCCGTTAGCTGTAAGAGAAACAGACAGAAAGAAGACAGGATAGAATGAGAGAAAGAAAGAATAAATGTCCATGATGCTACACTGTGGCCTCCAGCAGCAGGCAGATCTTTGTTACAGGTCTCTCCAACACACTGGTCTTCGTTTGGAGGCACACAGAACGAACCAATCCCTTGCAGTCAGACTTGGTACTCAGAACTCGGCCCATGAGCCAGGATCCTCTTGGAGCAGTAGCGTCAGCAATAATGACAATATCACCTGTAGAGAAGCTTCTCCTTGCCTGAGCCCATTTTTGTCTTTCCTGCATCACAAGTAAGTACTCCAATGTCCATCTTTTCCAAAAGATCTCCGCAATATACTGTACTTGCTTCCATCTTCTTTTTATGTACAAGTCACTCTTCTCAAAAATTCCTGGTGGAAGAATGGGTTTTCCTTTCAGCAGAATGATATGATTTGGCGTGAGGGCCTCAAGGTCATTTGGATCATCAGAAACCTTTGAGATGGGTCTGTCGTTCAGTATTGCCTCCACCTCGCAAAACAACGTCTGCAGACCTTCATCATCCAAAACTTGCTGTCCAAGAACAGAGGTAAGTATGCTTCTTACTGAGCGAATCAGGCGCTCCCAAACTCCGCCTTGATGTGAGGCTGCTGGCGTGTTAAAGCTCCACTTAATTCCATCTTGAATCAAAGCACCCTGAATTTTCACATTATTCAAAGCAGCAAGGCTTTGTTTCAACTCCTTGTTCGCTCCAACGAAATTCGTGCCATTATCAGACCTTAAACTTGACACAGGACCTCTTCTACAAATGAATCTCCGCACAGCATTAATGCAGGAGTCCGTATCGAGAGAGTGTGCCACTTCCAGGTGTACTGCACGACTGGTCAAACAGGTGAAAAGCACTCCATACCTTTTTGGAAGGCTTCTGCCTCTTTTAACCACTAGGGGGCCAAAATAATCAACTCCCACATCTGTGAAAGGAGCCTTGTCTGGCATAACTCTCTCCTCAGGTAAGTCCGCCATCTTTTGCTCTCCAAGTTTTCCTCTGTAACGTTTACACACAATACATTCTATAATTGTCTTCCTTGCGGCAGAGTTGGCATTAATTATCCAATATCTCTGTCGAAGTCTGTTCAACATTTGGTTTCTACCAGCATGTCCTAGTTGTTGATGGATATGACGTAAAATCAGCTGGGAAACATGCAGGTCTTTTGAAAGGATAACAGGATGCTTGGTTTCTGCTGGTAATGCTGACCTTTGCAACCGACCACCAACTCTGAGAATGCCATCCTCCAGCATAGGATCAAGCTTGTACAGTGGACTGTCCTTGGAGACATTACATGAGCCATGGTTTGATGAGGCAATTTCACTCTTGAACTTATCTTTCTGGATAAAACAAATTATTGCCTTCTCCGCTTCATCACAATTTTCCAAAGTCAAGCATTTTACTCTGAGTGTTGCTTTGAATCTCTGAAGTTTCTGTTCAACGCAATCTTCATCTCCTGTATTCTTGTCACTCTCAACAGCTTTAAGTTCTTGTCTCTTTCAGCTCAAAAGCAAAACAACTTCTTTAAGCTTGAGGAACCAGGCAACAGATGTTTTAAGTTTCCTCCAAGATGAGAAGTAGTTGATGAGATGATTTGTGGGATCTTCTGAGTTATTGACAATGGCATTCACTGATGCTTCTCTTTTGACCCCTGGGTCATCATCTGAAATCACAATTAAATCCATATCAGATACAGGCCACTCCTTCTCTGGCAAATAGATGAAATCTGGGCCTTTTATCCATTTTCCACGTGTAAGAAATTCTTCGGCTCTCAATCCACGAGATGCTTCGTCTGCAGGATTGACCTTGGAGCCCACATACTTCCACTGGTCAACATCTGTTGCTTCTCTAATAACAGAAACTCTGTTAGCAACAAAAGTATGGAAGCGTTTAGTTTCGTTGCAGATGTACTTGAGGACAGTTGTGCTGTCAGTCCAAAACCTTGACTTCTCCAGCTGACACTGCATCTCTCTATGAAGCATTCGATCCATCCGCACAGCGAAAACCGCTGCTGTCAGCTCCAGCCGAGGAATTGTAATTGGCTTTAGAGGCGTAACTCTGGCTTTTCCCACAAGAAATGAAACATGTACATTATTACAATCTTCCAGTCTCAGGTAAGCCACCGTACCATAACCAACTAGACTGGCATCTGAAAAATTATGGATTTGTGCTGTTACAGATGTACTGAAGGTCTGGGGTTTAATGCAACGATCCACCTTGAATCCACTTATTCTTTGGAGGTCACTCAGTCAATCAGACCATTGTTTGGAGAAGAAAGGGGGAATTTGTTCATCCCACTTCAGCTTTCTCCTGCAGAGCTCCTGCAACATTAACTTGGCTGGCATGATAAAGGGGGCCAAAAATCCTAATGAATCATACAGTGAGCTCACCACTGACAAAATACCTCTCCTGGTCTGAGGTCGTTCCTGCAACAAAGCCCTGAAACCAAATTTGTCAGATTCAGCAAACCATTGCAGTTCAAGTGCTCTTTCCATAGGAAGCTGGTCCGTGTCCAAATCCAGCTCTTTCATCCCTGTTGCTCGGATGTCATTTGGAATTGACATCAGCACGGAAAGTTTATTAGTCACCCATTTCTGAAGACTAAATCCACCTTTGTCACAAAGTGCAGTCAAGTCCTTTACAATATGAATTGCATCTTGCTCTGAAGCTGTGGACTTCAAGCAGTCATCCACATAAAAGTTATGGTTGACTGTGCTGATCACTTCAGGAGAAAAATCAGATGCATTGTCCTCTGCAGTTCAACTTGGGGATGAAACAGCTCCAAACAAATGTACTCTCATTCGGTATTCCACTAGTTCCTGGTCAGTGTTGCCATTGGGCCACCAAAGAAAACGCAGGCAATTCTCATGTTTATCAGGCACCCTTACTTGATGAAACATGGCACTGATGTCAGCCATAACTGTAACAGGTTCTTTCCTAAATCGAATAAGGACCCCAATAAGAGAGTTGGTGAGATCTGGGCCCTGTAAAAGCTGGCAGTTCAGTGAGGTTCCTTTAAATGTGGCTCCACAGTCAAACACAACTCTTAACTTTCCTTTGATGGAGTGATGTACTCCGTGATGGGGAATATACCACACTTTTCCATCGTCTTGTTCCCACTGATCAGTGGGTACTATTTCAGCATAGCCTTGAGCCAACATATCACTGAGAAATGAGGTGTATTCATCCTTGTACTGGACATTTCTTTAAAATTTCCTCATCAAACCTTGAAGCCTCTGCTCTGCAACACAACAATTGTTTGGCAGGACAGGGTCTTTGGCTCTGAAAGGTAAATCAATGAAGTAATGTCCATCTATCAGTTCTGTTGTTCTACTCACGGTTTGCATGAATTTGATGTCCTCTCTTGACATTTCCAACTGCTCCTCAGATGTTCTTTCATTGAAGTCATGATTATATTGTTTGATGAGCATCTCTTCCAGATGTTCCACAGAAATCTGATTGGTTGTAACAGAGCTGCCAGTCTTGACTCCATTGATATCTCCACCGCGCAGCGGTCCATTAATTACCCAGCCAACTCTTGTTCTGACTGCATAGGGTCCTTCTCCTTGGCTGTTAATCACCTCCCAAGGTTCCATCACTTTTGCAGCCTCAGTTCCAATGAGCAAATCAACATCTGCATCCACATCATGAAGCTTTATCTTCCTCAGGTAGGACCATTTTACAACATCCTCCTGCCGTGGAATGTTCAGCCTTGAAACTGGCATAGTCTTTTGAGTTAGGACGTTCGGCAACTCCATAAAATCATCCATATCCATGCCGGAAATTTCCAAACCAGTCAGTACTGTGGTACTCACAATCTTCTTTTGACCCATTGTTCTCAATACAATGTTGGCTGGTTTGCCTCCCAAGCCCAGTCTCTTTGCCAAACTGACAGTACAGAATGTACCTGAACTCCCTGGATCCAAGAATGCGTATATATGCACAACTTTATTACTCTTCTGGCCTTTAACCTGAACTGCAACAATGGAGAAAACAGCATTAACCTCATCACCGGCCCCTATATGACCACATGTCTGCGACGGTCCAGGTAAATCTCTTAGTGGAGGGCTCACACCTTTGGCTCCTTTAAAGGACGTACTTGTATCCTTTTCCTCAATGTGAAGGACTGATGGATGCTTCCGGTGACAAACACTACAATCCAAAAGACTCCTACAGTCTTTGCTTATGTGACCAGGCTTTAAGCAACCAAAACAAATTCCATTTTCCTTTATGAAACTTATCTTGTCCCGTTGCATTTTCACCTTGAAGTGTGAACATTTATCCAGTGAGTGACTGTTTTCCTGACAAAATAAACAGCATCCAAAGTTGCTTTCAGAAGAAGAAAACTTGATCTTATTGTCCGTGTAGACTTTATTTCCTTCTTTCACTGCAGTGACACTGGTGGCAAAGGTGCTCCCCTTTATCCTTTGCTGAGGTCGACTAGCATCAGAAGCTTTAGCGTAGATGATAGATTTTGAATCCTGAATATTTCCAAAGAGTTGGTCAGAAGCAATTTTAACTTGTTTCTCCACAAAGGTCACAAGGTCAACAAATATAGCTCTGCATCCACTTCGCTCCTGTAAATCACATGCATCATTTCTCCATTTTTCCCTTAACTTATAAGGCAATTTCATTACAATATTTCTGAGGTTAGATGGCATGTTCAACTCATCCATGTAGCTGATTTGCTGTGTTAAGTTGGAGCAACCTCGAAGAAAAAGAGAAAATGATTGCAGTGCATTAACATCCTCTGCTTTAATGGGGGACCATTGAAATATTTTGTCCATGTAAGCAATAGCAACTTTGTGTTCATTCCCAAAATGTTCAGCAAGAAGGGATTTAGCTCTTTGGTATCCTTGACCAGAGGGTAAATGCTGACAACTCTTTACAAGGTCTCTTGGCTGACCCCTAGTGTACTGCTCCAGATACTGCAAGCAGTCACTAAAGTTGCTGGTTTTTCCTTCCACACCATTTTCAAAAGCTCTAATAAAGGATTGAAACTCAAGAGGGTCACCATCAAACACAGGAATATTTCTGCCTGGCAGAGAAGTTGCCAAATTTTGCCGAACCAAAAGCGCAGTGATGTCATTCTGTCATTGCATGATGTTTACAATGTCCTTTTGACTGTTATTGTTGCTTGCTTGGTTCACATCAGGTCCATGTTCAATATGTTGAGCATCATAAACCACTTGTGTCATTTGTGCTTGAGTATTTCTTGTTACTGGTATGATGTCAGTTTGTGTTACTGCAGCTTGTTTAGGCCTCACAGTCACTGCTTGTATCCCAGGGTGAGATTGACCTTTGACATTACTTTTATCAACCCTTTCTGGTACAAAATAATCTGCATTAGGATTTAATCCACTTGTTTTTTGGGCACTGATCTTTTCAAAATATGAGTTCATTCCATCAGACACTTTAGAACCAGACTTTGAGTTCCTTTCCAGCACATGAAGTTTTGCATTGGCTGCAGCCAGTTTAGTTTCCAGAGCCAACTTTTCCTTTTCCCTTCTCAGTTCCTCCTCTTTGGCTTCCAATGAATGTTTCTTTTTTAATGCAGCCATGTGCTCCTCAAGTGCTGCCTTGTTAGCTTCCGTTTTAATTCTTGCAGATGAGGTGGATGATAATCTGGATAACTGAGAGTGTGGCCTGGAATGAATTTCTTTCACACCTGAAACGTTTGAAGCACTGTCCTCAGGTTTAATATCATCAGAAGCCACACTTTGGTTATCAGGAGACTCAACATCATTGTCCTTTAATTCCACAAATGGGTGGCCAGCATCAGCACACCAACTCTTTACCTCTTCAACAAAGTCATAAAACATGACTCTTTTTTCATGAAAATATTTCTTTTGTTTTTCAACTTCATCCTCTGGTAAATCCAGATTTAAGATGGATTCATGCATGTCATTAGCTTCCTCATGACATTTAATGAATTTAACCAGCTGAGATTGCACACATTTCACATTGTCAGGGAATTCCATCAAATCATGCACTTCCTTCATGTACCTCTTAGCTTGTTTGCATTTTAAAGACCTCTTTTCTTGACACGTTTTCACATAAAATGCCAAGCCTTTCACTGTAAGCTTGACGCTCCGCTTTTCAGAGCGTGCAGACGCTGTTTCGCTCATTGCCTTTGATGCAGTGTCGGAAATTATCTCTTTAACTTGGACCTTTAAGGCTCCTTTAATGTTGTCACTTTATTTGCAATATTTCATAAAACACAGGGAAACATTTTTTTGTTTCATGACGTCTCCACGTCGGAGCTTTACTAATGCATGGGGCTCCGGTGAAGTATTGCGCAATCTGGCTGTGCGTCATCCAAAGTACAACTTTCCTTTCTCTAAAAGTCCCAATATTCATCAATATGCAGTGAAACAATGACTCAAGTACTCCAATAGTAAAGCCGCTTTCCAATACAGCATCCTGAGTTAATCTTTTCACATACCGATGTTGTTGCGTGGTTTTAAGCGTTGTCCGTAGGCCGCTGATTCTCCGTGCGCCGACGCATCTTTCCACATACTCCAATAGTTGTGTCTGTTCCTCATGAGAGATCCAAAACTTCCACAAAGTCCATCAACAAAAATCCACTTCAAGGGCAGGGTTTTTTACTTGTTTAGTGGCGAATTGTCCTCAGACTGAACAAAACAAACTAAAAACTCCAAAGTCCAAAAGCCACTGAGGCACCGAAGGAGTGAATCTTACGCAGAGATAAAAACGTTCATTGTCCAGGCAGAGATGGCATTTCTGTGAGGTTTATTAATCCAATTTCTCAGCAACAAACATTTCACACAAAGGAGCGTCTCTAGGCTCTGGTAAAAAACCATCAGCCCTCCCCGGTGTCTACCTCCCACATACCTGTTCACCCATATTTGTAGACTTCACCTGTGGCTAAGGCTGCTTGGTACTTTCAAAACAAAAGCACTAGTTGATACTGAAAATAAGCAAAATAAAATACTAATGATAAAACAAATTTATGTAGCTATATGATTCAAGCAAAAACCGAAATGAAATAAATTAATATTTAACTATTAAACATAAACAATGACTAACAATAACAAAACAATGAATAGCTCCAACACTGTTATAGGCCTATATTTCATTCAGCCTGCAAGAAACTATGCCTACTGGGTTCAAATACAACGCCATAAAAAAGGTAATTACATTTGACCTAATTATACCTAATTGTGAATGAATACAACACACCAGATTTTAATTTCACAAAAAAAGTGTATTTATTAAAACAAACACACTTATGTTACATTACATTTATGGAGAGTAGCTCTAGCAAAGTAAATGCACTATAACGTCCTCATTCTTTGCAGCCACTCCTCTTTGGTTATCCTCTTGGTCTTTGGGCAGTAAATTTTCCCTTTATATTGGCTGTGGCCAGTTTCCTCTGTACGAAACTGGCCACATTTTTGATACAAATTGGTAGTCACAGTACGGGTGTACTTGCGTTTTGTTGTCTCTGCAGGTGGAGGGGGCATGGGAGATATGGGAGTGCTTGCTACAGGGTTAGTGATGGCCATTCTGTACTGTAGAACTGTAAGATGTGGCAACACAAACTGAGACCCTGGTGCTGGCTTGGGCAGAATCAATCTGGGCAGCTGAGGTTCTGTTGCCATAGGGGCTGAGGTAGTTGAGGCAGAGGGCTGAATGTTTTTTAGCATGGTCTTCACCTGCCCAGCTGTGTTTGGTGGCATTTTGTATGTGTGTATTTGGTGGCTGTACTGTGGAGGTGTGACAGGCTGCACTCGTGCTGGAGGCAGTGTGTCAAAAGTGACTGGCCGAGCCACAGGTAGTTGCAGACCTTGGAAAAGCACCGACACCTCCTGACCCTTTAGACCAGGGGTGTCAAACTCATTTTCCCAGAGGGCCACACTGGAAAATGAGAATCCTATTGAGGGCCAGACACGTAGAGATTATTGACGTGTGTTTATTTAAGAGAAAAAGTCAAATATTTTGACTGTATTATTCCATGTCTCATATACTGTAGTCTTCTCACTTACATTTTGGGCCTCATAAAGCCCCCAAAAAGTTTGGCAATAAAGTTCCTCAGCCAGCGACAAATACGTTGAATAAAGCGCCAAAAAAGTTGGAAAAGGGCCAACAAAAAAAAACATCAAAATTGTCTGAAAAAGTGACAAAAACATTGAGCAAAGCGTCCAAATCGTTAAAACAAAGTGCCTAAAGCATTGAAAAAAAGCGCATAAACCGCCCAAAAATGTCATAAAAATTAAATAAAAGCACCAAAAACTAGGTGGGCTTAAATTTATTGTGAACCTAAATTGAAATGTGGGCCGGATCAAAACCTGCGAGAAGCCTGATTTGGCCCACGGGCCTTGAGTTTGACACGTGTGCTTTAGACGCTCATTGTGCCATGTGATGAGCATCCTCTGGTTGACCTCCACCAGCTGGAGTGTGGTGTGCTGCATTACTTCGCCTAATTTTTCTATAATCCCTGAGACCGAGGTCCAACCTGGATAGGGATGCTGTGCCTTTATTTTTGGGGCTGCGGTGGATGTTACACAGCCTCACAAAGATCATCTCTAAAAGGCGACAGCAGTTAGGCCACTGAGCCAGAGAGCCACTGGATCCCAGGATGCACCTCTTTGTGCTGTCGACACCAGGAGTGAAGGCAGCCTTCTTTTTTGGTGACCTAAACTTCCCTGTAATGAGCCTGTCCTGATGTCAAGCAACATAGTTCACCCTATCTTTATAAGATTATTATTATTATTATTATTATAATTATTATTGTTGTGGACTCAGTACAAGGCTGCTTTGGGTCCTCAGTTCCACAAGATACTCCACTAACTCATCCACTCTTTCCAATCCTGGAATTCCATGTCCTCCAACAGCCTGGAATTATACAGTACAGGCCAAAAGTTTGGACACACCTCATTCAATGTGTTTCCTTTAATTTCATGACTATTTACATTGTAGATTCTCACTGAAGGCATCAAAACTATGAATGAACACATATGGAATTATGTACTTAACAAAAAAGTGTGAAATAACTGAAAACATGTCTTATGTTTTAGATTTCTCAAAGTAGCCACCCTTTGCTTTTTTGATAGCACTGCAAACCCTTGGTGTTCTCTCAATGAGCTTCATGAGGTAGTCACCTGAAATGGTTTTACCTTCACAGGTGTGCTTTGTCAGGGTTCATTAGTGGAGGTTTTTCCCTTATTAATAAAAAAAGCAAAGGGTGGCTACTTTGAGGAATCTAAAATATAAGACATGTTTTCAGTTATTTCACACTTTTTTGTTAAGTACATAATTCCATATGTGTTCATTCATAGGTTTGATGACTTCAGTGAGAATCTACAATGTAAATAGTCATGAAAATAAAATAAAAAGGAAACGCATTGAATGAGAAGGTGTGTCCAAACTTTTGGCCTGTACTGTGTATGTATATATATATATATATACAGACCCTTTCCAAAAAATTAGAATATCATGGAAAAGTTTATTTATTTCCATAATTCCATTCAAAACATTAAACTTCCATAGATTATAGATTCAGGGCCCACAACTTAAACGATTTCAAGTATTTAGTTGTTTATTTGTACATAATTTGGGATTTCAGCTCATAAAACCCACGAAAACAGGATTTCAAAAAATTACAATACTGTCAAGAAATCACCATGTACTTCTCAGTTTTTGCAGAAAAAAAAGAAATTAGGATCACATCAAATCAATCAAAATATGGTACTTTCAAAACGATACGTCAATCTTCAATACTTGGTTAGGGAATCCCTTTGCCTTAATCACTGCCTCGATGCACCGTGGCATTGAGCCAATCAGCCTGTGGCATTGCCTGGGAGTTATGGAAGCCCAGATTTCCTTGATGCTTGCTGTCAGCTCTTCTTTGTTTTTGGGTCTGGTGCCTCTCATTTTCCTCTTGATAATACCCCATAGATTCTCAATGGGGTTTAGGTCCGGCGAGTTGGCTGGCCAGTCAAGCACTGTGATGGCATGGGCATCAAACCAGGTTTTGGTGCTTCTGGCGGTAAGGGCAGGGGCCAGGTCCTGCTGGAAGATGAAATCTGCATCTCCATAGAGATCCTCAGCAGAAGGAATCATGAAGTCCTCTAAAACGTTCTGGTATACTGACGCTGTGACCTTGGATTCAAGAAAGCAGAGTTTACCAACACCTGCACTGGACATTGCACCCCAAATCATGACTGACTGTGGAGATTTCACACTGGACCTCAAGCAGCTTGGGTTCTGTTCCTCACCCGTCTTCCTCCAAACCCTTGGACCTTGATTCCCGAATGAAAGGCACACTTTACTTTCATCGGAAAAGAGAACCTATGGACCACTGGACAACAGTCCAGTCCTCCTTCTCCATGGCCCAGTTGAGACGCTTCCTACGTTGGCTCAGGCTCAGAAGCGGTTTGACCCGAGGAACCCGACAGTTGTAGCCCATCTCCCGGATGAGTAGTGTGTGACACTCAGGGCTAGATTTATCAAGCTGTTTGCGCCTGTTTCCAGGCGCTAATTGGTCGCAAAGACGGACGTAACCGATGCGGGCTATTTACAAACGGGGCGCACTTGGGTAAAATCGCAGATTGCCTGCCACATGAGCGAGAAGAGACAAGTTGCACTTTCAATATGCGTTCGTGGGAGGGTCATGGGGAAAGTGGGAGTTCCACCCAAAAAGGTGGGAGGATAAGCGCAAAGTGCGCCTAATTATATATTCTGTGGTATTTACAAAGACTGTCAGTAGGAGCGCGCCTCTATTCTGCGGGGGAAATTCTCCGCCTCTTAAAAGCAGGTCTGAACCAGCCGCAATCGAGTTTCCTCGTAGACCTTTATGCCGCTGGTGAAATGGCAACAGTAATCTGACATAAGCGAGGCTGAAAATATCGTTAACACGAGAATCACACTTTGTCAGTGAACACAACATCATTTAGCGTTACAGATCAAGCAGCCATGCAATATTAGAGTTACTGGAAGAAATCAAAGATGAAATTGAGTCTCCCACTCAGCGTTCACATCCCATTCCAGCAGTTGTTAAACTCCTCGCTACATTACAAATATTGGCATCAGGATCATTTCAAACAGTCATAGCATCAGCTGTGGGAATATCGCAGTCTGCACCCAGCCATTTCATAGCACCAGTAGCGCTTTGCTACAGCGCAATTTACGGTACAGTGGGCGGAGAAAGACGCTGATTGCCTGATGGGTGTCAGGGTTGATAAATACTACGCAAAATGTGGAAGCATAGCGTGCGCTATTACCGAACTCGCATAAACAGACGCAGCGCAAACTGCGCCAGTGTTAGTAAATCTGGCCCTCAGTTTAAAACATTCATGCCCTGTAAAATTTGGGCTGATTTCTTCACAGTATTCTAATTTTTTTAAATCCTGTTTTCGTGGGTTTTGTGAACTGGAATCCCAAATTATGTACAAATAAACAACTAAATACTTGAAATCGTTTAAGGTGTGGGCCCTGAATCTATAATCTATGGAAGTTTAACATTTTGAATGGAATTATGGAAATAAATAAACTTTTCCATGATATTCTAATTTTTTGGAAAGGGTCTGTATATATTCATTTTCATCATGACCGCTTTTAATTGCTCTTTAATGTTTCATGTAAAGCACTGCCTTGTTGCTGAAAGGTGCTGTAGAAATAAAGTTGCCTTGCCTTAAAACCTCAGCCTGTCAGTCAGTCAGTCACCAGGACATAGAAACCACTGTTGTGCCTGCTCTTCTCCGAGGAAGTGTAACATCAACAGCACCGCGACCGCTTTCGGCTCTCAATTAATATCATATGGCAGCAAAAGCTGTCTGCGTGAAGTTATGAAAAACTGTAACCACACTTAAAACCACTGTATCGGCATTTCCATGACTCACTGTGACTTCAACAAAACTGCAGAGCTGACGTAGTCGGCTCTGCAGTAGACATAAATCGGTATCGCCATCGGCATTAAAAAATCCTAATCGGTCGATCCCTGATGAAGACTGTGGTTAACTGCTCCTCAGATCTCTGCAGGGTAAATCCAGACAGCTAGCAAGACTATCTGTCCAACCAGAGTTTTCTGTTACATGACTAAAACTACTTTTGAACGTACAGGTTTCACCAAAACAAGTTCCTTCCCGAGGCTATTTTGCAGAGGCACCGTAGCTCCGTCTGGCGCTTAGCGCCGCCCAAGACGATTGTGATTGGTTTAAATGAATGCCAATAAACCAGAGCACGTTTTTCTTCCATCCCAGAATGCTATGTGGACTAGTCAGACCTTCCTCCGCAGCGCTGTGGAGGAAGGTCTGGCAAAGCGAGACTACATCCCGCGCCACCCGCCATTACAAGTAAATTCCCAACCTGTGAGAAACACTAGTTACAACATTGAGCTAGCAAAGCAGGTTCAAACGTACAGTTGCTAAATACAGTATATCCATTCAAAATGTGTCTTTTTCAGCAGATATCTCACTTAAATGATTGAGTTAGCAAAGCAGTTTGGTGTTTATATGTGCAGTATTTCTTCAATTTGGGAAATCCTACGTTCTCAACAAATCACGTTAAGTAAACTGGATGACTAGACAATGGACTACAAATTCTGTCTGTTGCTTTTATTCATTCATTTTGAGAGCGAGTTGCCCCACAATATTTAAACAATTTGTATATGACATACTTTGTTGGAAACCATTGTTGTGTAATCACAACAGTTAAGCTTACGGAACTCGGCGCTTAGCTGCAGCACTGACTACCTTTACCCTTATTCCAAAAATAATATTGTACTAATATTCCCGTTTACATGTCGCCTTGCAAAATACGATTTTTCCCAGCGGTGAAGGACATGTTGGAGCATGTGAACACAGCGTCCCTCTTTCATTCCTTCAACCAGCTTCTTGTAAAGGTCGCCTCATATCCAAAAACGTGTTGATATCCAAGTCTTTCATAACGTTTAAAAGTAGCGGTGTTTCTCCTCATTGGGTCTGCAGCCTTGCAAATGCACAGAGCTGAACATAAGCCGTAAACGTGCAAGAGGCCGTAAACTGCAGTAAAAACCCAGATCGAGACACATATTCTGAATGCGCTGTATACATGTTAAAGGGATGATAGAATGATTATATAGGGTATTTCACTCTGTTCCTTATGGTCTCCTAATGGGGTATGTAACATTGGTTGGGCTGAAAATGGCCTGGTTGATATTTTATTGGCCCTTATGCATCCCTGTGTTTTGACCCTATTTGTAACAAGAGCTTTTCTTCCAAATATGGTATGTTCATGAATATTTAGATGAGCTGCACGCTGATTGGTTGAGCGAATTGCCATACGCACACATTAGAGACGCGTGGTGATTGGTTGAGCAAATCCCCAATACACACACATTAGAGACGCGACAGAATCTCATATTCCAGACACTGCAATGTTTCATTACCAAGAGACTTTTTTTATGCGAGAAATCAACTATATAAAGCTCAAATATGGGTCGTTTTACGAAAATTGATGGCTAATTGCAAATTTGGTAAGACGTGTCGGACTTTAGGAGCTCTACACAGTCTGACGAGAAAGCGTCAGCCTGCTGGGCTCCATACCCAGGGCAAAGTCACCCTTTGTGGATTATTGCACTACGGGGCTCCGCGGCCGGCTGCCGGCATAACTATAATATATTTACAGTTTGAATTTCGTCACGGCACTTATATCACAGCTACCCCAAGGTCTTACGAAGCTAACGTTGTGTCCGATTTGAATTTAGGTCTTACAAAACTTAGCTAACACTCGATTTTAAATTGAATGCATTTTTGTGAATGTCAGAGTTGGGAGGAGGCTAGCCTGTTAACCCCCACCGGGTCGCCGGCAACCCGGTGGGGGTTAACAGACATGTTCTGACATGGTATATAATAGTATTTAAGCACAAAAGTTCAAAACTTTTGTCAATATGGACATGCTATACATCGTTTGATTGGTAAAATTCTCTGCAATTCAATCATTCAGTTCATTTTACTGAAATCATAAGCACCAAAGCATTATTATTGATCTTAGTGCTCCTGCTATTGGGAAATAAAAAAAAAATATGATCGAGCTTCCCTACCTGTAGGCTGTCCTAAACGCTCAATCCTCGTCCATTCCTGGCTTATTTATATTCCTGTAGTCCGTAAGTGTCCACAGATCAAAAGGATAACAAGGCTTTTTCAAAAGAATTAATCCAGGTTATGAATATTGTCCTGTAGAATCCATGCTAATTCTCCGCTAACTGTCTGCTAACTTCATTAGCCGATCTCGTTCCGTCTGAAATAATAGGCTCGTTCGAGATGAACTGCGCCTCGCCTGTAAAGCGGACGAGAGCAGGTGGCAGCAGCGGGGGCGGTGACAAAAGTCCGCTCTCAAGTCGGACAGTTTTCCAGCTGACTTCAGCAGCCTTCAGGCTGAACAGGAAGTGACACAAACACTGTGGTCCGATTCCGATTTAATAAAACGTTATCAGACCCATATATCAGCTCCTACACAGTCTCTAGTTGTTTTTATTATGACAGAGTAGCTGTCAAAATTCTCTACATGCGATCTGTTGCTGATTTTAATTACCAACAGACTGTAGATGATCTGTAATCTGAACAGATTTATGGTGCTTTTCCATTACATGGTACCTACTTGCCTCGCCTCGCCTTTTTTGGTTTTCCATTACGAAAAAAAGTACCTGGTACCTGACTTTTTTTTAGTACCTGCTCAGTCGAGGTTCCAAGCGAGCTGAGGCGAGCCGAGAAGGTGACGTGAAACCCTGCAGGCTGCTGACTGGTCGGAAAGAATCGTCACTGATCACTGCATTGCCAGCGACAGACGGCATTTTTAAATAGTTTAGCCAGCGGTGTTTTTTGCTGCCGGAGGCTCCACGCAGAGCTTTCTCCGTTGCATACAAGTGGCCTGATGGTTATACTGGTGCGCTGGTGTGTGGATGTGTGATGTGTGTGTGTCGAGTCGCCGTATGTGTGCGTGTGGGGAGCTAGTGAGCGAGGGAGAAGTGAGAGAGTGATGGCGATTATCTCCGCAGCGAGTAGCGACTCTAGAGTCATATATATGTGATCACGGTGGGAAATCGGGAGCAGTAAACGTTAACTATCTCTTTGATATCATGTTGTTGACGGAGACGGAGAACCAGGAAATGCTGCGGGGATTTGTCAATGGGAAAGCAAGCTACTAAGCCACGCCCACGGCAGTCGCTATGACAACCAGCCACGCTGAGGCGATCCTAAAATCTGCAATGGAAAACGGACGCACAGCGAGGCGAGTCGAGTAGAGTCGAGGCGAGTCGAGTAGGTACTGGTAATGGAAAAGCACCATTAGTCTCTCTGACTTCTAAACGTAACTATCAGCCTCACAACAGGTGTTCTGTACAGAATAAGCCTTTAAATGAGACAAATAGCAGTTAAAATCCCTCCGATTCAAAATCAATAAAAAGTTTATATAAAACGTCATGTTGAGTTGATTCTGAACCAATCAGCTGTTCGATCAGCTGAGAGACCGGCGTTTCCCAGCATGCCCTGGGTCCGCCTGCGTCCGCCTGGCTCTTGCAGTTGGTGAAAAGCAACTGCGCTACCTGCGTCTCAGAACTGAGGCCGCCTTGGTCTCGTGAGATTATCGTTGCCCACGTGTGCATGACGTCAGAGCAAGTCGGGATCAAGTCGGACACAAATCTAACCCGCATGCATTGGGCGCCGATCGCCGGTGATTGATTCTACGCAGATCTGGCTCATCTCGAACGAGCCTAGTATATTTCTCCTTGCCCTGCACCGTGTTGCTGGGTATGTTTGTTTTCCTCAGGTTGCTGCCTACACAATCAGAATCAGAACCAGAATGAAACTATCCCCACCTTTTTCTGTTTAGATTTCACCCCGGGACAGCCCCCGACGTCCAGCGAGCGCTCCCACTGTGGAGTGTCAATATGCTGCGTCATCTCTCTGAGCAGCCATCTTAGAAAAAGCTGTCATTGGCTATCAACACGTCAATGATGGCAGTTGTAGCCAATCACATTCCCTTTCCAACGGTATATAGCATGATAGGAATATCCAATGGGAACCAGTCCAAATTAATGGGTAACAGACCTAAGCCCCGCCTCCCAGAGCGTGTGAGAAGTGAGTAAATGCATTTAGCAACGTTTGGTCACCTGGAGAAGTTTTGGAGAGGTTTTGGCACACCAGTGACATCTGTTATACCAAATACTGAAAACTCCCTAGCTCCCATTAGGTTAGGACTAGAGTTCTGAAACTTTATATAGGTCTTCTTGACAAGGTGTAGAAGGTTTGTGTTGTGTCCTGCATAGTGTGGCACAAAGTATTTTTTTGTTATTTTCTTTCAAAAATTACGTTTTTTTAGACCGGACCAAAATAACCATTTTGAACCATGAACTGCTGTAGTGTATGTTCTGTTTTAATCACATGCTAATCAAGCACATGTCCATAAAGTAGAAGAAATTAGGTTTCAAATGATGCCTCATACATGCCTTACAGTTCTTCTGTTATAAGCGTTTTCCTTTGGGAACGAGAAATAGGCAAAAATCAGGCAAAAGAGGTGGATGTTAACAGGCTAGCTAGCTCTCATTGATGGACTCCAGCTCACCGCGGCTCTATCAATGAGACTCGTGGACAAGAGGCGTTTATTTCCCGGATTGTGTGTTTAAATAACTCAACACACATATCCATTATAAGATTAACTGGAACCTGTGTGTATGAGATTGCGGGCGTAACAAGCTCGCTGACCGCGCTCTGTCACTCACCGGCCGGCCGGTAGCAGGGAGAGGGGAGGGAGAACAGCGAGCTGCAGGCCCTGGAGCTCTGTCAGGGCAGCGGGGTGTGGTAGTCCAGTCACCCAGAAAAGGGTGAGTTTGCGCGGGTATTGAACACCGGGCCGCCGGCCGAGCTCAATCGAGCTCACAGCAGACCGTGGTCTGTGATGGAGGACAGGCAGGGCGGCGATGTAGCAACCCATTTTCATAAAACGGCCCATATTTGAGCTTTACATAGTTGATTTCTCGCATAAAAAAAGTTTCATAAGTGAATTTTGTAATGGAATAGCAGAGATCTTTGCGAACTAGATTCAGAAGATTACCTGATCTCAGGTCAGTTGTGTAGCCTGTAATGCATGTAAATGTTGGGGCGTGACCGTTCTCTTAATACACCCATGGGCTTGACAAAGGTACAGGTTTTGAGATGCTTATGTAAGCTACTAGCTTTGTTGAGATTCGCCCGTTTTCAGCTGCAGTTTCAAAATATGAGATTTCGTAGTAAAGGGGTGTCAATGGGATTTTGAGCTTATATGTATGTCCTATTTACCCACCGAACTGTCGTTATTAAACTATGACAGGGTAAAATCGGTTTTGCATTCTATCACCCCTTTAAAAGAATGCTACTAAAACCTGAAACACACATACACACACACGATATATTCAAATAAAGGCCTTATTCTGAATATCCAACCGGAATATGCCATTTACATGACCTCTATCAAATTACGAATATTGTCATACTCTGAATAATAGTGGAATATTGCTGTGAGCAGAGCCCAGCTGGTACTAGCAGTGGGTAAACGCATTACTTACTTACAATCACTTTGTGTATTACAAGTTTTCTGAAAGTTTAAATGTGCAAATGAAGCATTATCTTAGGCTGTTAAATGTGTGTTAATTAGCATAACTTTCCAGAACAAAAACCTGAACATTTGATAGGTTCAAAATAATTTTTTTTATTTTGTTGTCAACAGCTTCAAAATAAATCAATTTTCTCATGTTTTCAGCAAAAAAAATGTTCAATATATCAGGCTCTAAATAATATATGATCAAAGCCCTGTGTGTTGGCTAGACATGTACAAGTCAAAATAAAGCCCAGTTCAGACCAAAGATTCACAACGAGATGAAACCGTTTTAGAACATTGCAGCGAAAAGTGTCAGCGGTCTGAACAGGCTTGACTCAAACCAGCTGATGGTGTCGCTGCGACTCAGCTGGTCGAGTCTCCAGAGGCTGGTTTTATAACATAAGAGATGTCACCTGTTTCAACAGTCAATAGAGAAGTTAGCTGGTAAAATCAGCTATGAACTATAGAAATTAAATTTTGCATTATCCATTTTATTTTTATGTTACAAACAGCTGGTCGAAATGGCAGTGTTTTAGACTGAGTCTCAACGAGCGCCCGAAAGCACAGTAACGTTATATGGTGGAGCAAGTTAGAGAGTGACTGAAGAGAGAGAGAGCACCCAGCAGCGTTAGAACAAACGTTTAAGAAAACTGTCTTAACTGTTTTGTTCCACTGTCACACAAACATTTACAGGTGATATTTTTACTTTACTAGCAGTTAAAATGAATGGAAACATCTTCTCAGTGAAAGTGTGTGTGAAGGTGTGTATGTGTGTGTTAGTATCAGCATCAGAGAACGACAGCTTTTCTCTGTTCCAGTCCAGAGTCACTCTGATCCTCTGGAGCTTCTTCTGCACTATGACATCAGTGCGTGGAGCTGGTGGTGATCCCACTGCGTATTTACCTTTATGGAACAATATTATCCATAATCCAGACTGTATGCTTCCCTTCCTCTGGACAGACTCTGCTAACACGCCGATTGACCAGCCTGTACTGTCTCCAACCTCGACATCCCAGCTGTGAGTCTCCGAGTTAAAGCCCTCAGAGCCCAGGACAGAGGGGTATCTATCAAACCTCTCTGGATTATCAGGAAGCTGCTGTCTCTTTCCTCCAAGTCTCACACTGGTCAGATCTTCAGACATGATGAGTAA
>JABUOV010000139.1:82500-92500 GCA_025617405.1 Perca schrenkii | reverse complement strand
ATATATATATATATATATATATATATATATATATGTATATATATGTATATATATATATATATATATATATATGTATATATATATATATATATATATATATATATATATATATATATATATATATATATATATATATATATGTACAGGCCAAAAGTTTGGACACACCTTCTCATTCAATGCGTTTCCTTTTTATTTTTCATGACTATTTACATTGTAGATTCTCACTGAAGGCATCAAAACTATGAATGAACACATATGGAATTATGTACTTAACAAAAAAGTGTGAAATAACTGAAAACATGTCTTATATTTTAGATTCTTCAAAGTAGCCACCCTTTGCTTTTTTATTAATAAGGGAAATAATTCCACTAATGAACCCTGACAAAGCACACCTGTGAAGGTAAAACCATTTCAGGTGACTACCTCATGAAGCTCATTGAGAGAACACCAAGGGTTTGCAGAGTTATCAAAAAAAAGCAAAGGGTGGCTACTTTGAAGAATCTAAAATATAAGACATGTTTTCAGTTATTTCACACTTTTTTGTTAAGTATATATATATATATATATATATATATATATATATATATATATATATATATATATATACATATTAAAAACATATTAAAAACATATAATGTTTAAAACCCTCTGCTGGACAGATCCTAGAGATGCCTTACAAAAGGGAAGGAGCTCAGCATGCTCATTTTTTTACCCAATGAGATAGACGACAGTACAACAGGTCTGGAGAAGGTAAGATACACACACACACACACACACACACACACATACATACAAAGACAAACTTTAATTAATACTGTGCCCCCCCCGCCCCCCTGCACCTGGAGATGGAGCTGACCTATGAGAACCTTATGGAGTGGACCGGTCCAGCCATGATGCAGAGTGTGAAGGTCCAGGTCAGGCTGCCTCGGTTCCACATGGAGGAGAAGTATGACATGAACGAAGTCCTGCTCAGCCTGGGCATGGTGGATGCATTCAGCACGACACAGAGTGACTTCTCTGGTAGGACATGTGCCCGGATCATATTTCATATACAGTAGAGGCCAAAAGTTTGGACACACCTTCTCATTCAATGTGTTTCCTTTTTATTTTCATGACTATTTACATTGTAGATTCTCACTGAAGGCATCAAAACTATGAATGAACACATATGGAATTATGTACTTAACAAAAAAGTGTGAAATAACTGAAAACATGTCTTATATTTTAGATTCTTCAAAGTAGCCACCCTTTGCTTTTTTTTGATAACTCTGCAAACCCTTGGTGTTCTCTCAATGAGCTTCATGAGGTAGTCACCTGAAATGGTTTTACCTTCACAGGTGTGCTTTGTCAGGGTTCATTAGTGGAATTATTTCCCTTATTAATAAAAAAAGCAAAGGGTGGCTACTTTGAAGAATCTAAAATATAAGACATGTTTTCAGTTATTTCACACTTTTTTGTTAAGTACATAATTCCATATGTGTTCATTCATAGTTTTGATGCCTTCAGTGAGAATCTACAATGTAAATAGTCATGAAAATAAAAAGGAAACGCATTGAAGGAGAAGGTGTGTCCAAACTTTTGGCCTGTGCTGTATCTATAATCAGTTAAATAACAGAACTGGCTCCTGTCAGGGTCGGACCAACATTTGGCATTATTTTATAGTAAGTCATGTTTGGTGTTCTCTTCTGTGACAGGCATGTCTCCTGCCAAAGATCTGATAGTGACAAAAGTCCTCCACAAGGCTTTTGTGGAGGTGAACGAGGAAGGAACTGAGGCTGCTGCTGCCACTGTTGCTGTCATAGATAACCAACGGACACAGGGCACGTTCATCGCAGACCACCCCTTCCTCTTCTTCATCCGACATAACCCCTCCATGAGTATTCTCTTTGTTGGCAGATTCTGCTCCCCTGAGTGAGCACTACATCATTTAGAGGGGGTTACAATATAGCATTGGAACGGTATATCTCTGTAGTTTCCTGTATCTAATCACACTCTCTTAGCTGTGGCTTCTTGTTTGCATCATTTCCTGTATGGTTATGTTTATCTTTTGCACCTAATCTTATAATCTTGTTCACTTTATGTCTGTAATGCATGTAGTGGCCTGTTATTGCTGCATGCTCACACATTACCCTACTTAATCTATACCAGGGCTATTCCATTGGCCCAGATGTTAAAACCAGTAAAAATGTAGATGGGCCAGACATTTTCTGCAGCCGATTTTAAACCCTTGACAGTTATCAGTAATATCGATGCCAATAACAATAACAATGGGTGGAAAAAAATAATTATCAGGTCAGTTCAGTGTACACATCTTGGTGTAGTCATGGACTCAGACCCGAATTTCAACAGCCACATTAAGACAATTACAAAGTCAGCCTATTATCACCTTAAGAATATATCAAGGGTTAAAGAACTTCTCAGCAGGATTTGGAAAAATCAGACAGCTGCAGCTGATTCAGAACGCTGCTGCTCGAGTCCTCACTAAGACCAGGAAAGTGGATCACATCACTCCACTTCTGAAGTCTCTACACTGGCTTCCAGTGCCTCAAAGAATATATTTCAAAATACTTTTGCTGGTTTATAAATCACTAAACGGTTTAGGGCCAAAATACATTTCTGATCTGCTACTACACTATGACCCACACAGACCTCTCAGATGGTCTGGGACAGGTCTACTACCCTATGAACCACCCAGACCTCTCAGATGGTCTGGGACAGGTCTACTACCCTATGAACCACCCAGACCTCTCAGGTGGTCTGGGACAGGTCTACTTGCTGTCCCAGAGTCAGAACTAAACAGGGGGAAGCAGTGTTCAGTTTTTAAGCCCCACATATCTGGAACAAACTCCCAGAAAACTGCAGGTCCTCTGCAACTCTCAGTTCTTTTAAATCAAGGCTGAAGACCTTTCTTTTAAATGTTGCATTTCTTTAAATAATTGTTCATTTCTTATGCATTACATTATATTCTCATATTTTATCTGTTTGTAATTTTTTAATTGTTTCTAACTGCTCTTTAATGATTTATGTAAAGCACTTTGAATTGCCCTGTTGCTGAAATGTGATAAACAAATAAAGCTGCCTTGCCTTGCTTCAGTGTACCATCTGAGATGTATTTAATAACAAATTAATGAACAGTGTTCTCTGTAGCGGTCACCACATACATAGCACTTTGCCAGAGAGGAATTATTTTAATAGGTGTCATACACAAAATAAAAAGACATTTTACAAACTATTTACAGGGATTCTTCAGATGAAATGAATACAACTGTTAAACCATACCAAGAACCAGCGAACCCTACACTGATTGCAATGCAATAAACTATCTAGACTGCGGGAACCAATCACAAACTGGCTTATCCACCTGGCGCGCTATTGGCCAGGTTTAACACGATGACGATAGAGAAGCAGCCAAGCAGCTTCTTGTTTACATTCAACATGAAGGCCACCGAAGAGCAGCGAAAGGGGTCTTCAGTCAAACAATTAATTGGAGTCTGTGGTGAATCGTTTGGATTTTTAGTCCATGAGTCAGGAATCCTATGGCCTTGGAGGCCCACCTCTCCCTCTTCCTCCTCCTCTCCCTCCCCCTCTTCCTCCCCCTCGTCCTCCTCCTCTTCCTCTCCCAGGCCCAGGTTGGGGCCCCATGGCGTTTCCAGGAGGCCCTCTTCTTGGGCCCAGGTCCCGGGTCACTGGGTCTCTGGGGTTTGGGGCAGCCAGAGACACATCCCTCTGCAGATGAACCCCTTTTCCTGCTGCACCGGGCTTCACTTTGGGAGACCTGCTGCCCTTATCGACCACGACATCTGAGGAGACACACGGAGAGCAAAAAGAGATTAACGAGGACACATGCAAACACACAGGCTGTGTCTCAAACAGCACACTTCTGTCAGTGTACTGCTAGTGTGCACTGACCACTTCCTGCCGTAGTGCCCACTTTCGATGGTATTAGTATTGTCCCAAATGGAACACTTATGTTAAAACCAAGGAGGGGAAAGCTTCGCTTCAGAACTCAAACCTCCATTTTGATGCTACCAAGCCATCACCTCCCGTTAGCATCCCATTGACTCCCATTGATTCTGACGTTACTTTGACAGAGAATAACTTTACATCTGAAGCGTTTAAAGACTCTATTTGTCCGTTGTTTATTTCTAAAGAAACACGACAACGTATAAAAGGCTCCATTACCTTGTAGCTCACGTTATGGCTCCGTAGCAGACGCTTTTATAAAAATAGGCTAACGATTGGGTCATAACCACGAGACTTACTGTCACACAGTAGAGGAATTACCGTATAGTACAGGAGAAGCTCACAGGCAGTTAGGACTTCCATTAGCTGTTTAGGTTTAATTACTAATGTTAACTAGCATGTTAGTGATCAGTAATTAGCCTGTGTCTATGTTATCTCCTTACATATACCTACACTCTCCGTCTCTGTAAGATTGGGAATGATTGAGATTTCTCTCGGCACAGCTACCAGAAGACTTCACACTTTCAGACACGTTGCTCACGTAGATCTGAAATGAAGACAGATTCAGCCACTGCATGGCCTATTTCTCGCTTAAAATGTTTTCAGAAACACGTTTCGGTGAACTATTTTAGTAAAATACGATAAGTATTCTGAACGACCCGCCATTATGCTCTGTTGTGAAATCTGGGAGAAGCCAGACCCACGTGACGCGTTCATCCAATCAGCTGCTGGTCTACGTCCCTGGTCCCTCCCCTTTCTGCTGCGTAGTCAAGATGGCGCCCGTTTAGTGCGCGTAGTGTCCATCGTTCCACACTAATGAAGAAATGTCAGATTTTTTTTTTACTGTTTTTAGGGGGTCATTCTGGTACTTTCAGTGCAACACAGTCTCACTCCCTACTCGTCAAATGTATGACGCAAGGTCAAGGACCCTGGCGTCAAGTTTCAACGAAATAGGGGTACCCTTAACTTCATTTTTCGACGAGGGGGTCCGTCAGATAGACATTCATGTTATTCCCTCCCCGTCGGATATCGACGAAAGAAAAAAACACGCCCCCCCGTCCTTTAACTCGAAATCTGGGACAGTTATTGGTATTTTTAGCCCAATAACCGCTGTTTTAATCAACATTATTCACGAGATATTATCATGGTTTATATGTATTTCTTTTAATGTTATTATTTCGGTCTATTTCGGCCAGGGAAGCTGGGTTGCTTTTTTTGTTGATTTATATTTTTTTAAACTATAACGCCAAATCTATCAACATTTATTTAGATGTTATCATGGTATTCATTTCTTTACTTTAATAATATTATTTCGGTCTTATTACCGGTGAAATATTACAGTATATGCTGTAATACAGAACATAACGCTATGATCCGAGCTGGACGCATTCAAAGCCGATAGGCCTATCCCCCAATGCAATGCGGCCATTCATTTCAAAGAATCGGGCAGCGATCAGCGGGTCTTTAACGCCAGGATCGCTTCAATATACATATATACAGTCATTGGTCAGTATCACTTCAATATACATATATACAGTCAGTGGTCAGTATCACTTCAATATACATATATACAGTCAGTGGTCAGTATCACTTCAATATCCATATATACAGTCAGTGGTCAGTATCACTTCAATATACATATATACAGTCAGTGGTCAGTATCACTTCAATATCCATATATACAGTCAGTGGTCAGTATCACTTCAATATACATATATACAGTCAGTGGTCAGTATCACTTCAATATACATATATACAGTCAGTGGTCAGTATCACTTCAATATCCATATATACAGTCAGTGGTCAGTATCACTTCAATATACATATATACAGTCAGTGGTCAGTATCACTTCAATATACATATATACAGTCAGTGGTTGTGTCACCAGCAACAACACGTTGCTCAGTTTTGTTCCAGTAAGTTATGAACCATAATAACGTTTAAACGAATCCGCGGAAAACTCCGGAAGTGACGTAGTACGTCCCGCTCAGCGGATACGAAGATACAAATATATAATAAAAAAAAATTGATGTTTTTTTCTAACGTTGTATTTGAGGAGTTAAACAATAAAGATAGTTATAATATTAAAATACAGTTTCATGTATTTGTCTACGTTTAAACGAATCCGCGGAAGTGACGTAGAAATTCCAGATCTCGTCTGTGAAAGAATGTTCCACGTTGTACGTGAGAATTTACACAATAAAATACTAATAATGAAAACATTGTGTTTTATATTTAGCACTTTGATTTGCCTTATATATACTATATAAAAACCTACAGTTGAGTGTTTAGAAGTACAGCCTAATGGCTTGTTTGACTAATTTGCATTTGTTTTGAATTGTACTGTTGTGAAAAACAATAAACTATATACAAAGAGAAGCATTTTTATTTTATTTTCCATGCATAGTTATTTAAAAACGCAATTTTCTAATTTTGCAGTTGATTAATATTAATAGCAAAGACTAAAGGGGAATAAAACAGTATAAGAGTATATTTATGTGTGGGACTTAGTTAGATTTAAAATCACACTGCATTATTAGTTGTTTTAAATAAATTA
The DNA here is from genome assembly GCA_025617405.1 of Perca schrenkii. NCBI lineage: Eukaryota > Metazoa > Chordata > Actinopteri > Perciformes > Percidae > Perca > Perca schrenkii. The sequence continues at coordinate 85,979 of JABUOV010000139.1, read as the reverse complement.
CTTTTTTGAGATATCAATTTATTTTAGGCCTAACATATTAATTATTATATTCAGAAGATGATCCTCAAATCAATCACCGTGGTTACAGCTTGTAGCCATCCTAACCTTTGTAGCCTTTACTGAGACTACCTTTTCAAAATTAAGAAGGGACTAGTTTTAGGAAGCATTTTCAGGAAATTAAAAGGATAAGCAGATTGTTGCTGAGGTTTTTGTTCACAGAGTAAGATGTATAAAGCTTTGTTTGGGTATGTATACATATACAACATGTGTTTTGGCATTTTTGGCACACTTCTACCTCAGCCCTACTGCACAAAGACAAAACTCACACATCTCATTCAACCATTTCACAAGCTTAGAAAAGGGTCATGACATGGGTCAGAGCAGTGGTTCCCAACCTTTTTTCCTTGGTGCCCCCCCTACTCATGTCTAAGAAAAGCTGACCCTCCCCCCCCCCTTGAAACTGAAGTTGAGGTAACTCTCGATATAAAGCTGGGTCAGCGGATAACAGAGGTCATAAATGATTAACCAATCCATCGGCTCTGCTCCTATAGGCCCAATGGTGTTCATATGGACAACATGCACCTTTGGCTGGAAGGCCCGTGTTGAAAGTGTGTGTTATCATTTAGAGCAGACACCCACGGTGAATCAGATGGTTTATGTTATACAAGGCTGCATTACGGAGCATTTTATTATGACTCTCATGAAGGTTGTGTAGAGGAATAGAAACTAGTCTCTCCAGGCAAGCACACAGAATATGGTCTGCTCTATCTTTATTCTCCATGCCAAGTATGAGCTCTTATCCTCTGGCAGAAGATATGGGTAAATTTAACTTTTCTAAACTATAGGCCTAATTTGGACCTACCTCAATTAAAACTTTAAATAATGTTGCTTTGAGATTGAGGGTGTGCAATAGCTTCATGATATGAAGCATGGTTGTGTTGCTCTTGTCACTGTTTGTGAAAGATGAGCAATAGATTGTTGCTGTGTGATGTGCTTCAGTCTAGCCTATATCTCTTTGTTCATGTTGTTTTTTTATTGTAAGTATGTCAGCTGTATGATAGAACAATATGTCAAGTGTTATTTGTGAAGCATTTGAACTCAAGGCAAATATCCCTCTGGGGACAATTACTCCTGCTTTGAAATATTGACCTCTGAACCTTGAACCCAGTCCATGTTTGAAGGCCTGTCATTTAGCAACAGAAGGTGCTACACACATAAGACCAGCTGTTATAGAAAGCTCTGGACCTCAGCTGTCATGTAGATATGGTCACCAAATTGTAACTACTGTAAGCACTGTCAAATATGGTAATAAGCTATTTTCACCTATTTAACGATTTTATTTTTAAAATCTGATGACACCAGTGTGTTCTCCATACCAAAAAACCCCAGGGTGTATCCAAAATGATACACTGCCAACTTCTACTTATGAGAAATATACCAATATACTTTAAAACTACAACTCCCATAAGAAACGCCACAGAAGCTGTTACAAAGCTTGAGCACTTGTAGTTCTTCCGGGGTGGGTGGGGGGACTCGTTCGGCTCCTGTTTCTGCTGTCCGCCGTAAGATGGCTTGATTCCATTTCAGATTGAGGCCGCCCGCCGGCCGGCCGAGCACACAATACATGAGACAAATACATTAAACTGTATTTTATTATTATAACTATCTTTATTGTTTAACTCCTCAAATACAACGTTAGAAAAAAACATCAATATTACGAATATTATATATTTGTATCTTCGTATCCGCTGAGCGGGACGTACTACGTCACTTCCGGAGTTTCCCGCGGATTCGTTTAAACGTTATTATGGTTCATAACTTACTGGAACAAAACTGAGCAAAGTGTTGTTGCTGGTGACACAACCACTGACTGTATATATGTATATTGAAGTAATACTGACCACTGACTGTATATATGTATATTGAAGTAATACTGACCACTGACTGTATATATGTATATTGAAGTGATACTGACCACTGACTGTATATATGTATATTGAAGTGATACTGACCACTGACTGTATATATGTATATTGAAGTGATACTGACCACTGACTGTATATATGTATATTGAAGTGATACTGACCACTGACTGTATATATGTATATTGAAGTGATACTGACCACTGACTGTATATATGTATATTGAAGCGATACTGACCACTGACTGTATATATGTCTATTGAAGCGATCCTGGCGTTAAAGACCCGCTGATCGCTGCCCGATTCTTTGAAATGAATGGCTGCATTGCATTGTGGGATAGGCCTATCGGCTTTGAATGCGTCCAGCTCGGATCATAGCGTTATGTTCTGTATTACAGCATATACTGTAATATTTCACCGGTAATAAGACCGAAATAATATTATTAAAGTAAAGAAATGAATACCACGATAACATCTAAATAAATGTTGATAGATTTGGCGTTATAGTTTAAAAAATATAAATCAACAAAAAAGCAACCCAGCTTCCCTGGTCGAAATAGACCAAAATAATAACATTAAAAGAAATACATTTAAACCATGTTAATATCTCGTGAATAATGTTGATTAAAACAGCGGTTATTGGGCTAAAAATACCAATAACTGTCCCAGATTTCGAGTTAAGGGACGGGGGGACGTGTTTTTTTCTTTCGTCGATATCCGACGGGGAGGGAATAACATGAATGTCTATCTGACGGACCCCCTCGTCGAAAAATAAAGTTAAGGGTACCCCTATTTCGTTGAAACTTGACGCCAGGGTCCTTGACCATGCGTCATACATTTGAAGAGTAGGGAGTGAGACTGTGTTGTTCAGTGCACTGACCTTTTTGCGTTATCTACACAATATACTTAAAACTGAGTGTTTGAAGTGTGCAAGTAGGTGGTCTGAGACACAGACAGACTGTAGAAATCATGGACGAAGCTTCGTCGTCTGAAAAAGTGAAGCCAATGTTGAAGCTCCTTAAAGCTGCATTCTCTCTAACTTCCAGCAGGGGGGAGACTCCTTAAAGCTGCATTCTCTCTAACTTCCAGCAGGGGGGAGACTCCTTAAAGCTGCATTCTCTCTAACTTCCAGCAGGGGGGAGACTCCTTAAAGCTGCATTCTCTCTAACTTCCAGCAGGGGGGAGACTCCTTAAAGCTGCATTCTCTCTAACTTCCAGCAGGGGGAGACTCCTTAAAGCTGCATTCTCTCTAACTTCCAGCAGGGGGAGACTCCTTAAAGCTGCATTCTCTCTAACTTCCAGCAGGGGGAGACTCCTTAAAGCTGCATTCTCTCTAACTTCCAGCAGGGGGAGACTCCTTAAAGCTGCATTCTCTCTAACTTCCAGCAGGGGGAGACTCCTTAAAGCTGCATTCTCTCTAACTTCCAGCAGGGGGAGACTCCTTAAAGCTGCATTCTCTCTAACTTCCAGCAGGGGGAGACTCCTTAAAGCTGCATTCTCTCTAACTTCCAGCAGGGGGGAGTCTCCTTAAAGCTGCATTCTCTCTAACTTCCAGCAG
>JABUOV010000139.1:57500-75000 GCA_025617405.1 Perca schrenkii | reverse complement strand
TAATCAGCACTTTTAGTGTGTATAGAGCCAGCATATCTCCACCAGACTCCATGTAAATAATCAGGACTTTTAGCGTGTATAGAGCTAGCATATCTCCACATGTAAATGGGTGAATTAAGGGTTTATTTCAACCAAACCAGAGTGGTGATTGTCGGAACAGTGGAAGGATGAACCAAGACGGCTTTTGGTAGTTTTATTTAGTTTTCTGTCCACTTTGAATGAAGTGTGTTTTACGATGATAAAAGTCCTGATTGTTTACATGGAGTCTGGTGTGATTTGTCTGTATGTCTGTCTGTCTGTCTGTGTTTTTGTGTGTGTGTGTGTGTGTGTGTGTGTGTGTGTGTGTGTGTGTGTGTGTGTGTGTGTGAGTGTGAAGATGTAGAAGTAGAAAGTGCCATGAAAAGAGTAAAGTGCAAGTACCTCAACATTTGGACTTAAGTACAGTCATGGAGTAAATGTACTTAGTTTAGTAATTCACCATATCATTCCTTGATTGAAGATCAGCCCCAGCACATTCCCGCTGATGTCAAACTCTCCGTACGAAGGCTGGAAATCGACACAACAGCATGATTAGCTCGTCACCCGCTCGACACACTGTGCACTTGCTCGTCTCTCTGTAATCAAGTTCCCGCTGCGGTGTCCCGTTCCCCTGCCTGTTAGGGATCAGCTGTCCTGCCAGATGGCACCGTGTGGTATCAGGTTGGGTCCAAATCACAGCTGGGCTGGACTCACACAGAGATCAACACAAACTGAATGACTCAGCTGAGTCTGAATCTTGTCTTTCTCAGAATAAGGACAAAAAACTATGTAATGAGTGTGTTGTCTGTGTGTGTGTGTGTGTGTGTGTGTGTGTGTGTGTGTGTGTGTGTGTGTGTGTCTGTGTCTCTCTGTGTGTGTCTGTGTCTCTCGTGTGTGTGTGTGTGTGTGTGTGTGTGTGTGTGTGTGTGTGTGTGTGTGTGTCTCTGTGTGTGTCTCTGTCTGTGTGTGTCTCTGTCTGTGTGTGTGTGAGTTTGTGTGTGTCTGTGTGTGTGTCTGTGCGTGTGTGTTGTGCATCTCTGTGTGTGTGTCTGTGTGTGTGTGTGTGTGTCTCTGTGTGTGTGTGTGTCTGTGTGTGTGTGTGTGTGTGTGTGTGTGTCTGTGTCTGTGTCTCTGTGTGTGTGTGTGTGTCTGTGGGTGTGTGTGTGTGTGTCTGTGGGTGTGTGCGTACGTGTCTGTGTGTGTGTGTGTGTGTCTGTGTCTCTGTGTGTGTGTGTGTTTGTGTGTGTGTGTGTGTGTGGGTGTGTGTGTGTCTCTCTGTGTGTGTCTGTGTGTGTGTCTGTGTTTGTGTGTGTGTCTCTGTGTGTGTCTCTGTCTGTGTGTGTGTGTGTCTGTGTGTGTGTCTGTGCGTGTGTGTTGTGCATCTCTGTGTGTGTGTCTGTGTGTGTGTGTGTGTGTGTGTGTGTGTGTCTCTGTGTGTGTGTGTCTGTGTCTGTGTGTGTGTGTGTGTGTGTGTGTGTGTGTGTGTGTGTGTCTGTGTCTCTGTGTGTGTGTGTGTGTCTGTGGGTGTGTGTGTGTGTGTCTGTGGGTGTGTGCGTACGTGTCTGTGTGTGTGTGTGTGTCTGTGTCTCTGTGTGTGTGTGTGTGTGTGTGTGTGTGTGTGGGTGTGTGTGTGTCTCTGTGTGTGTCTGTGTGTGTGTCTGTGTTTGTGTGTGTGTCTGTGTCTCTGTGTGTGTGTGTGTGTGTGTGTGTGTGTGTGTGTGTGTCTGTGTCTCTGTGTCTGTGTGTAACCTGGTCTAAAGTCAATAACGCAGCATTTCATTGTTATTTTAACAGAGCATTAGTAAAATGCTCCTAGGCTCGTGCACAGCGCGCACACACTATGCTTGTTACACACACAGGGATGCACAGCAGCACACACACACATGCAGAAGATTACAAATAAAAATATCACGGTGCAAATCCTCCATCATGTTTTAAAAATAGTGATTTTGATGAGATCATAGTAGTGCCCCTAGCACTCCCATTCAAAAGGCCATGTGACAGAAAAACGAAAATACGGTAAATCTTAAAAGTGGCGTTTCCGTCCTAGATATGCTTTTAAACGAAAGTTTGACTCAGGTACATTCACAAAAAGACCCTAGTTTGCATTTTGGCGAGAGTTACGCTTTAAGTCCGATGTAAGAAGGCGCAGGAATTAATAATTTGGAGTCAGATTTGACCTTATTTCGGACATATTCCCACTTCAGAAGATGAAAAGAAAATATAATTCATTCTTTACTAAATCTAACCGAGCTAACACAAACATACTTCCTGTAATGAGCCACTGACACAGTATGAGTACTCACGAATCCTGCCTCCAGATCCCAGCACCAACAGTAGTTAAGGAAGCGGACAATGACAGCCCGCAAAAAGTCACCAACCAGGATGGTCAAATAGGTCACCTGTATGTCCGACACGGTCAGCTTCACAAATTCCTTCAACGAGAAGCCAAAGAGAAAGGAAAGCGAAAGAAATAAGCACAAATACACACCGATAAATGAAATCAATAGGGCTGTAAACAAAGAAATACACCTATACAGTGGAACCGACTGCCCCCTGACATCAGAGATGCTCCTTCAATTGTGATATTCAAAGTCAGCTTCAAAACTCACCTTTTTACATTGCCCTTCGCGGCATCTTAATTGTCTTATCCTGCTATGTTTGTAATTAAGTGTCTTTTGATGTCGTTTTAGCCTCACGGTAGGTTTACACACAGCGAAAATTTCGCTTTGCTCTCATTGAGGTTGAATGGAGACGAAATTCACCCTGATTGGAGCGAGATGAGAGCGAATCGCCGAGGGGAGCGAAATAAAGTTGACGAAAGTTTAACTTTATTCAAATGAGGACCACTCGAGAACCAATCAGGTCCGTGTGTTTGTGTTTGGAGGCGGGAGTTACAAAAAAAGTCTGACCAAGATGGCGGAGGTCATCAGCGCCGTAGCATGAACTTTTTGATGTGATTAAAATGTTTTTACAAAAACATCGGTACTTCTATCAACACAAATTGTGATTTATATGACACACAAACTTAGTTAGGGCACACACACTGCTAAGTAGATCACTGTATATGTTAGTTTAAACACTCAAAATTTTAACAAGCTGACAGGCTAATCGCTAGCATGTTCGGACATTGGATTTCATTGTAGCCTAGCCAGGTAGCTAGCTAGCTAGGCTACTTGTGCATTTGTTTGATTACATGTTTTGTTGGCGAACATTGACGCTTGTAGCAACACAGATTGTTATTAATATGTCACACGAACTTAAACAGGGCAGACACACACCACCAAACAGACCACTGGAGATAGTTTAAACACTCAAAATGATTCAGCTAGCCGACAGGTCACCCACTAGTATGTTCGGACATTGCATTTCATTGTAAGCATAAGGAGGCAGCTAGGCTACATAGCCAGGTTACCAGAGCATTTATGAGCTAACATTTTACCGATGGTTTGCTGCGGTGCATTTTTACCTCCCTCTTGTCTTCTGACACCCCCGGACATTTAAAAACATGTTGCTGTCTTGCATGTTGTTTTCGCGACCACGCCCCCGAGGCAAACTTTCGCTGGCCGAAATTCGCGAGGTGTTTCGCTGTGTGGAACCCTACCGTAAATCACTGATTTGTAAGTGTATTTTGTTTTATTTTATCACCCTGTGGCTAATGCGCTATGTACAGCACTTTTGTCAGTGCAAGCTGTTTTTAAATGTGCTATAGAAATAAACTTTACTTACTTACTTACTATAACTTCTCATTCACCAGTATACAGTAGAATAACTACTAACTTTTCCCACTGCAGTCTCCCAGCAGGGTCCTCTGATGACGTCAGCTGGATGCACATTTTGAGGAGGAATAATTGTCGTGTTGTAGAAGGAGCTGTAGTTGGCGGCGTACTCATACAAAGCCAATATAGTGGCATTCTTGATGTCCTTCTCACTCTCCAACTAAAGAACAGAAAATACAAAGCATACTCATTGAGACTGGAACGTTTAAAGGTGCTCTACCACATGTATTTCATGACTTTGTGGTGATGTCTGAAGGTCTACCATGGACTCTGTAACCTTTGTTACCTTGTTTCAAGCCATTCAAGCGTGGTATAGAAAGCCTGCAGGAAGACTCGGCTCGATTTCTGCCAGTTCTCATTAATATTCAACAAGCTAAGCCTTTTGAATCTGATTGGCTAACAGCTAGCCAATGAGAGCCTGGCTGTCGGAATCCTTTACCCAGCCCCACGGGGCGAGCTCATGAATAGTAATGAGCTCAGGCAGCATGATGTCAGACTGACCAGCTTTTGTGATTGGTCTGATTTCTCTGCTTATTTCTTTTCAGTGGCTAGAGCTGACAGAGGAGGTAGCAGTTCATTTTCACATTCACCACATAACACACACACATATGGACCTGACATATTTCAAAAAATGCAAGTAAAAATGTTTTTGTGTGGCAGTGCGCCTTTAAATAAGGGTTAATACTCGACAAGATGTCCATTGTCAGGTATTAATGGACGACAGCAAGGCGTGAAGCTTTCACATCATAAATGGTGTGAAAGGAGGGATTGTTGAGTTTAAAAGAAGTTAAATATAAATTTGATATCAATGTACTTTTATGTTTTAAGTGTATTCACAATGTATACGCTTCAGCTGTGTTAGGCGAAAAGGATTGTAAAAATACTTGTAGACCTAATCAAAATATTTCTGTTTCATACTAAGTTTCTCAAGATAAATTAGATCCTTTCTGTCACTTAGCATACAAGAGAAAGCTCTTTTCACATGGCAGGAAGAAACCTTTTGTCTATCCATCTTGGAGCTATCCCTTGCTGGCAGACGTATGTTTATTCCTGTAGCTTGAAAATAATTGACACCCACATGGTAGGTGTCAGGAATGACGACTGGAGAGGAGGCTTTTCAAGTTCCCAAATTTGTGTTTTTATTAACAAAAAATGACACTAAACCATACTCAAAAACCAAAATACAAAACAGAAAATTAAACTAAGGCCAAATAACAGCCGACAAACAAACCCGCAACCTCATAGCAAGCTGCCAAGATTCCTCGAGCCTTCTTTTTTAACTCAGCTTCCCCTAATTGGAACCTACCACCTGCACAGGTGATTATATAGGGGGAGCTATCCTGAGCAAGCATTACAATTGGCTAGATCAGTTACTGCCGACAATACTATTTATACATATGTTTGCACCCACTACAAATAGGCAGCCCAAATATTATAAAAATGTCAGTTTATGCAGAACTATCTTACCTATTGTTCTTCACCTTAGGATTGCCTAGCCCCTCCCTTCAGAAAAGATCTAATCAGGCAAGCCTGCAAATAATAAAGTAACAAATACACTAAAACAATAACCTACATACACCATAACAGTGATAATACGAATTAAGCAGACACAAAATAGTTTTATTTTGGGAACAGGGCCTAGTGAAAAGGGAGAAAGGCAACCTTTTCACAGTAGGACCTTTCTATCTATGTCTGAGAGTAACATCGAACATCCATTATGTTAGAGGTATGCCCTCCTTATTTGGGGCGACGAAGAAAACCAATGAGATGCGGCCAACGTGCCACCGTGCCATCGAAGGACCAATGGGAATGGTTTTAATCCAAAAGGAACCGCCCACATGTCCAGGAGGATATAGTGAACAAGCAGAGGGTCATTAAGGACTATTTAATGTGAATCCACAAAGGAGAAGCATCTTTTCAGTCCGCTGCAGCGTAAAATCATGTTTCTGTCATATCATTTAATTATTAAACTGAAGAGAGGTAGCAGCGATAGATTAATATTATAATTTCATTATTACATCTTTTTGATAATCTTCATTGGACCCAAACCTCTCTCCTTTCTCAAAAAAAACCCAAAATATGCAACAAAGCAGATGAGGAAGTTCAGTAATACCTGACAATGGACAACTCGAAGGGCATTAACATTAACATTGTTTTAAACCAACATTTTACGTATGTTTTAATGCGTTTTACAGTCAGAATCAATATGTCCCTGGCTACGCCTGAGGGTTTGACTACTACCTGGAACAATCATTCCCATCCCATAAGGTATACACACACACACACACACACACATAGACAGACACACACACACACAAACAAACCCAGACAGACAGACAGACAGACAGACACACACACAGACAGACACACACACACAGACAGACACACGCACACACACACACACAGACATACACACAGAGACACACAGACACAGGCACACACACACAAACACAGACATACACACACACTCACACACACATTCATACGCATACACACACACACACACACACACACACACACAGACAAACACAGACACACACACACCCACACACAGACAGACAGACAGACACACACACACACACTGACACACACACACACACACAGAAACACACAGACAGACATACACACACACAGACACACACACACACACACAGACAGACAGACAGACAGACAGACAGACACACACACACACACACACACACACACACACACAGCCCTGCTAAGAGATCAATGCACCAGTATAACCTTCAGGCCTGTAGGCCACGGTGAAGGCTCTGCGTGGAGCCTCCACAGCACCATAAATCATAACTCACGCTCTATTCTGTCCTACCTTGGCGTTGACCTCGTCAAACAGAGCGAAGAGGAAGGTGTAAAGGTTCCCCAGGAAAAGGGCAAAGATTCGTCCCAGCTGCCACTTGAGGGCAATACGTGGGTGATAATCTTCGAGTTCAGCGATGGCTTCGAACAGAGGAGGGCACACCAGACCCAGCAGAGACATCACAAACTCCACCTGAGACAGTGGACCAAAGACAAAGGGGGATATTATTTTTATTATTATTATTAATTTCAAGCCCAGTCCATAACCAAAGATTCTCGAAAAGCTATACTTGCAACGCAGCGATCGATCCGCATCTTCTGAAACCCGCAAAGAACGCGGCATAAGACGAGACGATGACAAGACTGCACCGATGTCCCAAAACGCTGACTAAGACTAAATTAACATGCATGATTGTTAGTTAACACTATACCTGGCAGCAGGTAACGTTAGCCTACCGTTAGCTAGTTAACACTACACCTGGAAGTAGGTAACGTTAGCTGCTAAAAACAACGTAACGTGAGACACAGCCATCTTCTATCTGCAAACAAACCGAGGAACTATATTCTCAGACAGGCTTGCTGCAAAAAAAATCACTCCGCCCAAGTAGCAGAAGTAACAGTGCTTTGCCTTCTGAGAATATAGTTCCCGGTTTGTTTACTGGTTGGAAGACGGCTGTGTCTCGTGTTACGTTGTTTTTTGTACACGCTGTGACTCTACAAATCACAACATGTAAATAGGAACATGTTGGAGTTATTTTGTCACTTTTGTCACAATTTGGAGCAGCATGCTAGTTGGAACCAGTTACCTGCAGGATCTGTGCTAGGCTAAGCTAATGCTGGAACCGTCAGACAGCGTTACAGCACGCACGGAGATGAGAAGGGTATGTATGGACTAGTCTAACTCTGGGGGTTACGGTGAATAAGCTCAATTCCCAATAAGTCAGCGTGTTCCCTTTAAAACCAGCCTCTTGAGACTCAACCAGCTGACGTTTTGTCTCGTCGCCAATCTTTGTCCTGAACTGGGCTTTTTCATTGCCTAATCATAAAAGGTGTAACCAAATGTTTCTTGTCAACCTGCCTCGTTCTTTTCCATCCACGTAAGATCGTCTTTATTCATATTAGCAAAGACCTGCGAACGTTTCACCACATAGTAGATGAGATACCCGCTGCCTCCAAGGCACATGAGGATCAGAACGTTTGCCAGAACCCTGAGGAACCGTCGGAGATGGATGTTCTCATCTTTCTGGTTCATCTGTTCATCAACGATGGATTCCTACAGCAAGGCAAAATAGGTACGTTTAAAACACACGTGTCAAACTTAAAGGTCCCATGCTATGGTGCTCTTTGAATGCTTTTATATAGACCTTAGTGGTCCCCTAATACTGTATCTGAAGTCTCTTTTATTTGGCCTTAGTGGTCCCCTAATACTGTATCTGAAGTCTCTTTTATATAGACCTTAGTGGTCCCCTAATACTGTATCTGAAGTGTCTTTTATATAGACCTTAGTGGTCCTCTAATACTGAATCTGAAGTCTCTTTTATATAGGCCTTAGTGGTCCCCTAATACTGTATCTGAAGTCTCTTTTATATAGACCTTAGTGGTCCCCTAATACTGTATCCGAAGTCTCTTTTATATAGACCTTAGTGGTCCTCTAATACTGTATCTGAAGTCTCTTTTATATAGACCTTAGTGGTCCTCTAATACTGTATCTGAAGTCTCTTTCTGGAATTCCAGCCACTAGAGCCAGTCCCACAATGATCATTCCTTAGGATGTACCATTTCTGTGTCTGTATCTATTGAGGAGGAGAGAGGGGGGGGCAAGGTGGAGGGTGGGGGGGGGGTGTGGTCTCGACCAACTGCCACTTTGCTCATTTGAAAGCCACAATGTCTCTCTCTCATGGGTGGGCCAAATTCTCTGTGCGGGCAAAGCAGAGAAAGGGGAGGTAACCTTGCTCCTTATGACCTCATAAGGAGAAGATTCCTGATTGGTCCATCTGAGCTTTCATTTTCTCAAAGGCAAAGCAGGATACCCAGGGCTCAGTTTACACCTATCACCATTTCTAGCCACTGGGGGACCATAGGCAGGCTGGGGGGGAACTCATATTAATGTTAAAAAAAAACTCATAAAGTGAAATTTTCATGCCATGGGACCTTTAAAGCCCTGGTTACAATGCCTATACTCCAACACAAATACGTACGCACACCTGCTAACCTTGAAGCTGGTGGTGATGGAGGCGTACTTATTGTCTGCAGTCTCAGAGTTTCCTATCAGGTAGTCCCAGCTGGTGAACATCTTCCAGCTGAAGGTGAAGTCTCCCTCATCCCCTCCGTCCCCTCCTTCGTTTGCGTTGCGAGCCATCCTTAGGAGTGAGAAAAAGAAAAACATGGAAACACGCAAACGCCTCGGTCTGCACAAGTGTACGTCTAATTGTTTGTGCGTCTCGCCTTACGTTCGTATGACAACCATCAGGCTGTATCCGAAGATGCCAACGCCCACCAGCAGGTATGACAGAGGGAGCCTGAACTTCAGCAGCCCGATCTGCCGTTCGTTGTTGTAGTACCCGTAGAACAAAATGGAGTACTTGAAGTATCCCTGTTCAGGACGCAGTCACAGATTTATACTTCGCGTATTACAAATGCACAATAGTTTTTACTATTAAATTGAAAAAAGGTCCATATACTAAAGGAGACTTTGAGTGTAAATAACAAACGCCAAAGGACGGCAAAAGTCCACATGCTAAAGGAGACTTAACGTGAATAACAAATGCCAAAGGATGGCAAAAGTCCAGATGGTAAAGGAGACTTTTAACGTGACTAACAAACGTCAAAGGACGGCAAAAGTCCAGATGCTAAAGGAGACTTTTAACGTGAATAACAAACACCAAAGGACGGCAAAAGTCCAGATGGTAAAGGAGACATTTAACGTGAATAACAAACGCCAAAGGACGGCAAAAGTCCAGATGGTAAATGAGACTTTTAACGTGAATAAAAAACGCCAAAGGACGACAAAAGTCCAGATGCTAAAGGAGACTTTTAACGTGAATAACAAACGCCAAAGGACGGCAAAAGTCCAGATGGTAAATGAGACTTTTAGCGTGAATAAAAAACACCAAAGGATGGCAAAAGTCCACATGCTAAAGGAGACTTTTAACATGAATAACAAACACCAAAGGACGGCAAAAGTCCAGATGGTAAAGGAGATGTTTAATGTAAATAACAAACGCCAAAGGACGGCAAAAGTTCAGATGCCAAAGGAGACTTTTAACGTGAATAACAAACGCCAGAGGATGGCAAAAGTCGATATGCTAAAGGAGACTTTTAGCGTGAATAACAAACGCCAAAGGACGGCAAAAGTCCACATGCTAAAAGAGACTTTTAGCGTGATAACAAACGCCAAAGAACGGCAAAAGTCCAGATGGTAAAGGAGACTTTTAACGTGAATAACAAACGCCATAGGACGGCAAAAGTCCAGATGGTAAAGGACACTTTTAGCGTGAATAACAAACACCAAAGGACGGCAAAAGTCCAGATGGTAAAGGAGACTTTTAACGCCAAAGGTACATGAAAAGCCTGAACTTCAGAAGCCCAGTCTGCTGTTCGTTGTTGTAGTACCCATAGAACAAAATGGAGTACTTGAAGTATCCCTGTTCAGGACGCAGTCACAGATTTATACTATAATTCAATGCATAATCAGCCAAAGTCCGCATATTTATGCAGGGGGGGCTGCATCAACTGCAGTTTTTGCAAGTTCGCGCAATTTCATCACATAAAATTGCATAAATATCCCGCATATTCCATGGCATTTTTAAAGAAAACGTGCCGCATAATCAAGGATTTTTGCCACGCAACAATCACAAAAAAACTCTGAATTGTTCTGGAAGGACTGATTACAAATGCACAATAGTTTTTACTATTAAATTGAAAAACAAAGCTAAGATCCTTACTTCAAAGTCACTGAGCACAGAGTAGTCCATGGCTGTGGCCTGCTCCTCTCGAGGCACCGTTTTCCTGGGAATAGAGCCGTAGGGAAGACCCATAAGAACCTAAAAAGGATGGATAGAAGAGAGTAAGGAGAGCGAGAACATGTATAAGGCTATGCTCGCTCCACCGCTTTGTTTTATCTAACGTTAGCACCTCTCTCTCTCTCTCTCTCTCTCTCTTTCTTCTTTCTCTGGCTCGCCCCACCACTTTGTTTAGTCTAACGTTAGCACCTCTCTTTCTCTCTCTCTCTCTCTCTGTTCTTTCTCTAGCTCGCTCCACCACTTTGTTTAGTCTAACGTTAGCACCTCTCTCTCTCTCTCTGATCTTTCTCTAGCTTGCTCCACCAATTTGTTTTATCCAACGTTAGCAGCCCTCTCTCTCTCTCTCTCTCTGATCTTTCTCTCATTCCACCACTTTGTTTTATCTAACGTTAGCACCGCTCCACATAGATAGGATAGGATACTGTAGCAGTAGCTGCTGTTGAAGGCTGTACCTCAGGCACTACCACCAGGCCAAACATGAGCCCCAACAGGACCATGTTCAGACCGTACATCCACCTCAGGAAAATGAAGTAGGAAGCCACAGATGATCCAAAGTGACCTATGATTAGGAAAACAGAGAACTTAAGTGATATAAGAAACATTAAAGTCATAGCTCCGTTATTCTTTGCAAATAATGTCAGAGTGGTACCAACTTTCTACATCCTTTATCTTCCTCTCCCAGGGTATGCAGGCCGTTTTGAAGTTCTCAAAGTCACGTTTAAACTTGATTAGTTTCTGAAATAAAAAAATAAAGAAATGGTTGAAATGGGTATTACCACAATTTTATCGGATATTCGGATTGTCGTAGCTTTGAGCAAGAGCGTAACTCTGGGTTCAACATGGGGGGGTGTTGACATCTTCATCGAACTATCTAGTTTCTGGGACATGTCAGCATGGATTAAAAAAAACTTGAAAAAAGGCAACAGAAACATCAAAAAAGTGTCCAAAAATAGTTAAATAAAAAGCGACAAAAACATTAAAATAATTGTCAAAGAAACCTTGAAAAAGGTGACAAAAAAATTGTCAAAAAAAAACATGAAAAAAAGCATCAAAACATAAAAAAAATTCAAGAAAAAAGATTGAAAAAGGCAACAAAAACATGGAATTTGTTTTACAAAAGAGGCGACAAAAACTCTGAAATAATTTCCAAAAAAACCTTGAAAAAAGGCGACTAAAACTCCGGGGGGGAAAGCAACAAAAAACCCACCATATTTTTCTAAACCTAACTGTGTCGATCTTGTGCCACATGTCAGTTAAACGTACGTCCCAAGAGCTTCAAAAAGTGACGCCAAGAGTTCCGACGCAAAAGGAGATTTTTAGCATGAATAACAAACGCCAAAGGACGGCAAAAGTCCCGATGGTAAAGGAGACTTTTAACGTGAATAAAAAATTCCAAAGGAAAGCAAAAGTCCAGATGCTAAAGGAGACTTTTAGCGTGAATAACAAACGCCAAAGGACAGCAAAAGTCCAGATGGTAAAGGAGACTTTTAACGTGAATAAAAAACGGCAAAAGTCCAGATGCTAAAGGAGACTTTTAGCGTGAATAACAAACGCCAAAGGACAGCAAAAGTCCAGATGCTAAAGGACACTTTTAGCATGAATAACAAATGCCAAAGGATGGCAAAAGTCCAGATGGTAAAGGAGACTTTTAACGTGAATAACAAACGCCAAAGGAAAGCAAAAGTCCAGATGGTAAAGGAGACTTTTAACGTGAATAAAAAACGGCAAAAGTCCAGATGGTAAAAGAGACTTTTAGCGTGAATAACAAACGCCAAAGGACGGCAAAAGTCCAGATGGTAAAGGAGACTTTTAACAACAAAGGCACATGACCAAGTGTCCGTATTTTATGCGATGGGAGAGCGAGAATGTGTTGCCTCTTTACACTATGTCACATTATAAGTCAGCAGGGACTAAATGGTGTAATGACACAAAAATCTAAAAAAATGTGTTGTTATAACATGCAACAATGATTTGTTATACATATGCCATTTGGTGATACCAAGCTGGCGGATTACCTTGGCCATCATGACTTTGAATGCAAACAGCTTCCGGCCTTTTCCTTTCCCAAGAGCTCCTTCAAATTTTTCAACAAAATCCTGGGCCTCCCTGTTTGACCAATCAGAGAACACATCCACCAATGACATACAGTGAACACGATCTACCTAGACACCAGTGAATAAATAAGTCAGCGGCAACAGGAAGAAGAGAAAAAAAACGACATTGCGGTTTGGGATGAGTTATTGATTGACGATGTAATGCATCCGGTTAGAGTGTCGGGAAGAAGACTTGGCAAGCAGTGGGTTAGTCAGCCACAACAACAGTGTCAAGCTCATGAAAAAGTTAGAGCAGGTCACCTATCAGGTTGCATTCTTACTCTGATCTGTACGGAGAGGCACACACACTAACCTACACTGCAACTGGCAAGGCATCCGCTCGGTGTTCATTCCAGTCTTCACACGGAGAGGAAGGTGTCTAACAGGCTGAACTAAAGCCAACCTTGGTGTGGGATGCAACGTGTTAACCTGAGTTTAACTGCCAACTGTCTGCATGTGTCGCCGGAGTATTTGCACAACTGAATAAAACTGTGAATGTCAGTGTTTCCACTGTGATTTGACCGTGGGCCGCCACGGTCAAATCAACATAGAGGAAACACTGAATGTGGATGAACATTTGTATCTGCGCCTAATGATTTTCGAGGTTTTCTAAAGCTTGTGTTTTCATGTTGAGTGCTTTTGTATCTCAATGGAGAATTAAGTTTATCTGAGAGAATGGGATTAATAATGCCGCCCTCGTATCAAATTACAGACATCATTGTTTTCAGGACATCCGGGGCGGATGAGTTCGCTTCTATGAGTTCAAAAACTCATAGTTCTATGAGTTCAAAAACTCATAGAAGCCATATGCTGATTACTGTGTGCGTGCATGTCATTGATGAATGTAGTGAGGACATTCTACTGAAGTTGCATTAAATCAGGTTGTTTTAAACAAGATTATTCTGCAAGATGGTTTTTTTAACTACATTTAAATTCCCTGTTATAGACTCACAGTATTATAACAAGCAATATTAAAAATATCCAGTTTATTCCAATTAATTCCCGTTAATTTCCGTTTATTCCCATTAAATTCCCATTTATTGCCATTAATTACCTGTTTATTCCCATAATTCCCATTTGTTGCCATTAATTCCCATTTATTCCTATTAATTCCCATTAATTCCCGTTAATTCCTGTTAATTCCCATGAAAAGTTTCCAACTTTGAAAATTCCCAGAATTTTACAACCCTAATTCTGAATGATTCTGAATGGCAGATTCTACGCTTACGAGAATACTTTGATTACTTGGTGGAAGTAATTACCATTGGCCAGGTCATGTTTGTAAATGAGAAGTTTTTCTCAAACAGTTTACCTGGATAAATAAAGGTTTTAAAAAGAAAATGACACATGAATGAGTACATATTTGTTAACCTGACTCTGCCAGATCGATCGCTTCGCATTTGCTCAGCATATCCATATGGGAACTTTCTGTTGGAATAATTTGTTACAAAAATCCTGGTTAGCTGATTGGATAAACCATCTGTCTATCACCACCTATAGTTGGTGTTAGATGGGTCAAATCAACCAATCAGATCAAACCTCTTGCCGAAACCAGTCGGAAGAAGAGCCAAAACATCTTTTCCTCCGAGAAAAGCCTCCAGTGCCGTTTTTTGCTCTTCTTTCAATAAAGGAATCCTTTCTAATTCAGATAAAACTTGCTGCGATAGCTACGCTCATCTCCTCCGTGGAAGGTGCCACGTTGTATAGACTGAACAGTCGCTTCTCGTTGCGTCATACCTAAACCCACCTCAAAACTAAACGCTGTTTGGTCGGTCGTTTTGGCGAACGGCTCCAAATTTTCTCTATCTCAAGATGCCAGACTGATATGCGAGTAGAAAACTGAAAAATGACACAATGGAGCTTTAAGCCCAGCTGCCCTTGAATTTAACCACCTTCTTGGATACTCTGGCCTTGATGACTGAGAAGAAGTTTTGACTTTCCGAAGATCACAGCACCGATAAAGAGAAGAACGAAACAGCTCAGGTAGTGATGAACAAGTTTTAATGAATGATCAACATCACATGTACATGACATGAGTGATGGGAGGAATTTAGGAAAGTAGTTGCAAGAAAAAGTCAATCGGCAGAAAAACAAATCAGCAGCAAGCAACAAAAAGCAACAGAAACTAGAAGAGAAAGGGTCCGTGTAACGCTTATCAGTTCAATTTTCTAAGCACAAACTGACATTTGGAAAGACAGAAAAATTTATTAAAATATCCAATTTTAAATTGTTTTCCATCTTGACAAATACAAAAATTGGATCTTTAACCTGTTTTTCCATTTTTTATTCAGAAGATCAGAAATTGAGAAAATTACAAAATTGCGTCTGGGCTCCAATTATTCAATACTGCCATGGTATTCTCTTACTCTACTTTGCGGAATATGCAGGTCATTAACTGCATATGGACCAAAAAAAAACAAACAGCCTTTTCCGATATGGGTATTGCTACCGTACATGACGTTTAAAAAAAACAAACATATTGTGCAGCCCTAAGATCTTGTACAAAAATACAAACTTGTCATTTATTGGACACATCATCTCAGAAACTGATGTAAATTCCAAAAATTACTGTGAATTTATAAATTGGGGTCAGAGGTGCTAACCTGACTCCACCAGATGGATCGCTTCTCATTTTCTCGGCATATCCATCTGGGAAGTTTCCGTTGGAGAACTTTTGGAAAGGGGAGCGAAAATCCTGGTTAGCTGATTGGATGAACCATCTGTCTATCACCACCTATGGTTGGTGATAGACGGGCCAAATCAACCAATCAGATCAACGAAGCGTATGAAAATACAACCACGAGCCAGGCTACCCCTGCTGCTGCTGCAGGCAAAGCATAGCTCGTTAGCTCAGCAAGCTAGCAACATGTCGGTAAAGGAGATTTGCCGTTGCAGAATTTAGGAATAAAAGACACCCTTTCAGGTTCCTGGTCCATATTCCAAAAGAAGGATCCAAGAGGAAAAAGCATTAGCTAACAGAATTAGGGCTACCACTGTCTGAAAATCCTGGTTAGCTGATTGGATAAACCATCTGTCTATCACCACCGAAACCCGCCTCAAAACCAACGATGATTGATCGGTCGTTTGGCGAACGGATCCAAATTTTCTCTATCTCAAGATGCCAGACTGATCTGGGAGTGGAGAACTGGAGCTTGCCAGATCAGGACGGTCTCACCAGGCTACACAGGTGCTTGCAACTGATGGCGTAGCTAGGTGGAACAGACGCAATTTGGTAATTTTCTCAATTTCTGATCCTCTGACTAAAAAACAGAAAATTGGAAAAATTGGATATTGGAACCCATTTTTCTGTTTTTCCAAATGTCTGTTTGTGCTTAAAAAATTGAACTGATAAGCGTTACACGGACCAGAAGGCAGCAGCAGTTTTAGTTTGTTACTTGAGAAGTGTGAGTCTCCTCTTCATGCGCCATGGTTTGTTCCTTAACGTAGCGATCAGTTTTCTTCTTCTCCTCTACCTCTTCCTTGAGGGCTGCCACCTCTCCCTCCGACAGCGATTCTTCGTCCGATTTCTCCTCCTCCTCCTCCTCCTCCTCCTCAAAAGAACTGATGAAGGGAAAGAGCTGTCACGTGCTGCAGCTTTCACAAACTATAAGGGTCCTATTTTAACGATCTGAGCGCACGGTGTGCAGCGCCTGGTGCAGGTGTGTTTAGGGCATGTTCGAATCCACTTTTGCTAGTTTAATGGTGGAAAAAATGGTCTGTGTGCCGGGCGCCTGGTCCTAAAGGGTTGCACTAATGCCTCGTCCTATTTACCTCGAGAACTGGGAAGCCGCAACTGGGAATGACGTCATACCCGAGTTGAATGCGTTCTACAGTACAGGCCAAAAGTTTGGACACACCTTCTAATTCAATGCATTTCCTTTATTTTCATGACTATTTACATTGTAGATTCTCACTGAAGGCATCAAAACTATGAATGAATACATATGGAATTATGTACTTAACAAAAAAAGTGTGAAATAACTGAAAACATGTCTTATATTTTAGATTCTTCAAAGTAGCCACCCTTTGCTTTTTTTGATAACTCTGCAAACCCTTGGTGTTCTCTCAATGAGCTTCATGAGGTAGTCACCTGAAATGGTTTTACCTTCACAGGTGTGCTTTGTCAGGGTTAATTAGTGGAATTATTTCCCTTATTAATAAAAAAAGCAAAGGGTGGCTACTTTGAAGAATCTAAAATATAAGACATGTTTTCAGTTATTTCACACTTTTTTGTACATAAGTAGTACATAATTCCATATGTGTTCATTCATAGTTTTGAAGCCTTCAGTGAGAATCTACAAAGTAAATAGTCATGAAAATAAAAAGGAAACGCATTGAATGAGAAGGTGTGTCCAAACTTTTGGCCTGTACTGTACATAAAAGTCTGATTTTCATTGTTTTCGTTAGCGCTAGCCCAATTAGCTATTGTTAGCAATACCAGTTGATAACAACGCATTACGGTGCTTTTTGTGCACGTAAAACAGCGTAACAACATGTCCACAGATAGAAGTTGGACATGGCTGTGTGTGAACGACTGATTTAGTGAGACACAAATGAGACAGAAGTGCTTATAATAAGTTTATGTTACTGCAGCTTTCACAACTGTTGATACAGGGGGGGCAGCCATGTTGGATTTTGAACTCGGGGCTACTGCGAGGTTGTGCGAGCTCCGAGCTTGTAATTACGAGGTCAGGGGGCACGTTTCCGACTTTGACGTCTTTAAAAACGAGTTCCCAGGTAAATAGAACGCGGCATTAGTGTCTATTTTGTA
>JABUOV010000139.1:20000-52500 GCA_025617405.1 Perca schrenkii | reverse complement strand
GAGAGCGGTTCTTCTATGACTAGGTAGACTATTCCAGAGGTTAGGACAGCTGTTCTTATAGGACTAGGTAGACTATTCCAGAGGTTAGGACAGCTGTTCTTATATGACTAGGTAGACTATTCCAGAGGTTAGGACAGCTGTTCTTATATAGGTAGACTATTCCAGAGGTTAGGACATCTGTTCTTATATGACTAGGTAGACTATTCCAGAGGTTAGGACATCTGTTCTTATATGACTAGGTAGACTATTCCAGAGGTTAGGACATCTGTTCTTATATGACTAGGTAGACTATTCCAGAGGTTAGGACATCTGTTCTTATATGACTAGGTAGACTATTCCAGAGGTTAGGACATCTGTTCTTATATGACTAGGTAGACTATTCCAGAGGTTAGGAGAGCGGTTCTTATATGACTAGGTAGACTATTCCAGAGGTTAGGAGAGCGGTTCTTATATGACTAGGTAGACTATTCCAGAGGTTAGGAGAGCGGTTCTTATATGACTAGGTAGACTATTCCAGAGGTTAGGACAGCTGTTCATATATGACTAGGTAGACTATTCCAGAGGTTAGGACATCTGTTCTTATATGACTAGGTAGACTATTCCAGAGGTTAGGACATCTGTTCTTATAGGACTAGGTAGACTATTCCAGAGGTTAGGAGAGCGGTTCTTATATGACTAGGTAGACTATTCCAGAGGTTAGGAGAGCGGTTCTTATATGACTAGGTAGACTATTCCAGAGGTTAGGACAGCTGTTCTTATATGACTAGGTAGACTATTCCAGAGGTTAGGACAGCTGTTCTTATATGACTAGGTAGACTATTCCAGAGGTTAGGACAGCTGTTCTTATATGACTAGGTAGACTATTCCAGAGGTTAGGAGAGCGGTTCTTATATGACTAGGTAGACTATTCCAGAGGTTAGGACAGCTGTTCTTATATGACTAGGTAGACTATTCCAGAGGTTAGGAGAGCTGTTCTTATATGACTAGGTAGACTATTCCAGAGGTTAGGACAGCTGTTCTTATATGACTAGGTAGACTATTCCAGAGGTTAGGAGAGCTGTTCTTATATGACTAGGTAGACTATTCCAGAGGTTAGGAGAGCTGTTCTTATATGACTAGGTAGACTATTCCAGAGGTTAGGACAGCTGTTCTTATATGACTAGGTAGACTATTCCAGAGGTTAGGAGAGCGGTTCTTATATGACTAGGTAGACTATTCCAGAGGTTAGGAGAGCTGTTCTTATATGACTAGGTAGACTATTCCAGAGGTTAGGAGAGCGGTTCTTATATGACTAGGTAGACTATTCCAGAGGTTAGGAGAGCTGTTCTTATATGACTAGGTAGACTATTCCAGAGGTTAGGAGAGCGGTTCTTATATGACTAGGTAGACTATTCCAGAGGTTAGGAGAGCGGTTCTTATATGACTAGGTAGACTATTCCAGAGGTTAGGACAGCTGTTCTTATATGACTAGGTAGACTATTCCAGAGGTTAGGAGAGCGGTTCTTATATGACTAGGTAGACTATTCCAGAGGTTAGGAGAGCGGTTCTTATATGACTAGGTAGACTATTCCAGAGGTAAGGAGAGCGGTTCTTATATGACTAGGTAGACTATTCCAGAGGTTAGGAGCAGCCACTGAAAAGGCTCGGTCACCTTTGGTTCTTAACCAGGATCTGGGCACACCGAGGAGCATCTGATTGGACGACCTCAGTGCTCTGACAGGCGTGTGGACATGTAAGAGCTCCGATAAATAAGATGGCGACAACCCATTTAAGATCTTAAAGACAATTAATACAATTTTAAATAATCCTGAAACAAACAGGAAGCCACTGGAACGTGGCCAAAACTGGTGTAATATGGTCATGCTTTTTTTGTCCTGGTTAAAAGCTGAGCTGCTGCGTTCTGGACTAACTGTAAGCGACAAAGGGATGACTGATCCAATCCAACATATAAAGAGTTACAGTAGTCTAAACGGGACGTAATAAATGCATGTATGACTCTTTCGAAATCTTTGCGTAGCAGGAAAGGCTTAACCTTAGCCGAGAGTCTCAGCTGGAAGAAGTTGGTTTTACCGGGGAGAGCAGCAGCTAAACAGGGTTTAAATTCAACCTAAATTGTCAAAGAAAATAACATGGATGGTTCCCTACGACGCTCTCCACAAGTTAAATACATGATCAGTTCACTACTTTCATTGAATTTGGGCATTTTATTCAATTTTATAGCATGTAAAGAAAATTTTATAACAGAACGTTGAAAAACGTAGGGAAAAAAAGTGTCAAAAAAGCACAGAAAATAGTGACAAAAACATCGGAAAAGCTTTAAAAAAATAAAAAAAAAAAAGTGTAGAAAAATACTGACAGAAAACATCAATAAAGTACCGAGAAAAATCTACAAAAACATGGTAAAAAGTGACAAAAAACGAAGACAGCACAAGGGTTAACCGTCCCATTCTTCCCGCGAGTCACGGAAACGTAAGCCCACCCACTGACCTTTTCCTTAATTTAACAGCCTCAAAAGGGACGCCAATAGTTCCGACTAAGCGTGTTTGGATAAAGTGCGTTACATGACGCTAAAGGAGACTTTTAGCGTCAATAACAACGACAAAGATCACCTGACCAAGCGTCTGTATTTAACGAGATGAGAGTGACAATCATTGACATATATAAAATGGACCAACAGAGCCCATTGCTCTGGACGGAGACCAGTGGAGGATATTCGAAGTCACTTTTCCGGTGATCTCTTGCTTTACTGCGCAGACTCCAACTGACAGAGACGAAGAAAATGTGACGCGAGCAACGTGTCTGAAAGTGTGAAGTCTTCTGGTAGCTGTGCCGAGAGAAATCTCAATCATTCCCAATCTTACAGAGACGGAGAGTGTAGGTATATGTAAGGAGATAACATAGACGCAGGCTAATTACTGATCACTAACATGCTAGTTAACATAAGTAATTAAACTTAAACAGCTAATGGAAGTCCAAACTGCCTGAGAGCTTCTCCTGTACTATACGGTAATTCCTCTACTGTGTGACAGTAAGTCTCGTGGTTATGACCCAATCGTTAGCCTATTTTTATAAAAGCGTCTGCTACGGAGCCATAACGTGAGCTACAAGGTAATGGAGCCTTTTATACGTTGTCGTGTTTCTTTAGAAATAAACAACGGTCAAATAGAGTCTTTAAACGCTTCAGATGTAAAGTTATTCTCTGTCAAAGTGAATGGGAGTCAATGGGATGCTAACGGGAGGTGATGGCTTTGTAGCATCAAAATGGCGCCATAGGAGGTTTGAGTTCTGAAGGGAAGCTGACCCCCCCCTTGGTGAGAATCTGTTGTGACGTCAGGAGTGTGCAGCCATGATTTATATAGACTGGGTAACCCCAGCCCAATCTGCCGGGGGTTTGATTCAGCTCAGGCTGGAAACCTGTACGTTTATCTATCCTGCTTCCGTTATACAAAATCTGTGGGAACCAATCACAAACTGGCTTATCCACCTGGTGCGCTATTGGCCAGGTTTAACACGATGACGATAGAGAAGCGAAGGAAAGCTAGACCAAGCTCAATGCTACAAACCAACACGTTTGTTTACACGTTTCCTGCCTGGAGTTTTTCGCGTCGCTCTGCAAAGTACATCACCCTGATCGTTGCTCTGATTGGTTGAAGGACTGTCCAATCGCCTCCAGAGTCATTTCAACTATGCCCGTTGATCACGCCTCTTGTGCAGTAGAAACTACAGAGCAGACTCCCCAGACTGATGTTCAATCTTAAAAGATTGAGCTTGGTCTGCTGATAGCCAGACTAATGATTTAGCCAATCAAAAGTACAAAGGAAAGTTTACGATAATGTCAGAAATGAATTAAATCAGCCTCTACAGAGATCAACAGTGTAGGTTCCCGGAAGTAAAAATCCAATTTATTTTCTCCGTAAAGATTTTGATAATCGGCCGTAATGTCTAAACCATCCGAGGCCAACTGACCCCGAGCTGAAAGATTGTGAAACGAAAGTTTCTGCTCCAGTAGAAGCCTAGTCTCGTATTGCCAGACCTTCCTCCACAACGCTGTGGAGGAAGGTCTGGCTATAGTCCACACAGCATTCGTGGATGGGAGAAGAAAATGCTCAGGTTTATTGGCATATTGGCAGGTGGTACGTGTCCCCCTAGGGGTACTCTGGAGGACTGCAGGGGGTACATGTCCCCCTAGGGGTCCTCTGGAGGACTGTAGGGGGTATGTGTCCCCCTAGGGGTACTTTGGAGGACTGTAGGGGGTATGTGTCCCCCTAGGGGTACTCTGGAGGACTACAGGGGGTACGTGTCTCCCTAGGGGTACTCTGGAGGACTGCAGGGCGTACGTGTCCCCCTAGGGGTACTCTGGGGGACTGTAGGGGGTACGTGTCTCCCTAGGGGTACTCTGGAGGATTGTTGGGGGTATGTGTCCCCCTAGGGGTACTTTGGAGGACTGTAGGGGGTATGTGTCCCCCTAGGGGTACTCTGGAGGACTGCAGGGGGTACATGTCTCCCTAGGGGTACTCTGGAGGACTGCAGGGGGTACGTGTCCCCCTAGGGGTACTCTGGAGGACTGCAGGGGGTACGTGTCCCCCTAGGGGTACTCTGGAGGACTGCAGGGGGTACGTGTCCCCCTAGGGGTACTCTGGAGGACTGCAGGGGGTACGTGTCCCACTAGGGGTACTCTGGAGGACTGCAGGGGGTACGTGTCCCCCTAGGGGTACTCTGGAGGACTGCAGGGGGTACGTGTCTCCCTAGGGGTACTCTGGAGGACTGCAGGGGGTACGTGTCCCACTAGGGGTACTCTGGAGGACTGCAGGGGGTACGTGTCCCCCTAGGGGTATTCTGGAGGACTACAGGGGGTACGTATGCCCCTAGGGGTCCTCTGGAGGACTGTTGGGGGTATGTGTCTCCCTAGGGGTACTCTGGAGGACTGCAGGGGGTACGTGTCCCACTAGGGGTACTCTGGAGGACTGCAGGGGGTACGTGTCCCCCTAGGGGTATTCTGGAGGACTACAGGGGGTACGTATGCCCCTAGGGGTCCTCTGGAGGACTGTTGGGGGTATGTGTCCCCCTAGGGTTACTTTGGAGGACTGTAGGGGGTACGTGTCCCCCTAGGGGTACTCTGGAGGACTGCAGGGGGTACGTGTCCCCCTAGGGGTACTTTGGAGGACTGTAGGGGGTATGTGTCCCCCTAGGGGTACTCTGGAGGACTGCAGGGGGTACGTGTCTCCCTAGGGGTACTCTGGAGGACTGCAGGGGAGTACGTGTCCCACTAGGGGTACTCTGGAGGACTGCAGGGGGGTACGTGTCCCCCCTAGGGGTACTCCGGAGGACGGCAGGGGGTACGTGTCTCCCCTAGGGGTACTCTGGAGGACTGCAGGGGGTACGTGTCCCACTAGGGGGTACTCTGGAGGACTGCAGGGGAGTATGTGTCCCCCTAGGGGTATTCTGGAGGACTACAGGGGGTACGTATGCCCCCTAGGGGTCCTCTGGAGGACTGTTGGGGGTATGTGTCCCCCTAGGGTTACTTTGGAGGACTGTAGGGGGTACGTGTCCCCCTAGGGGTACTCTGGAGGACTGCAAGGGGTATGTATCCCCCTAGGGGTACTCTGGAGGACTGCAGGGGGTACGTGTCCCCCTAGGGGTACTCTGGAGGACTGCAGGGGGTACGTGTCCCCCTAGGGGTACTCTGGAGGACTGCAGGGGGTATGTGTCCCCCTAGGGGTACTCTGGAGGACTACAGGGGGTACGTGTCTCCCTAGGGGTACTCTGGAGGACTGCAGGGCGTACGTGTCCCCCTAGGGGTACTCTGGGGGACTGTAGGGGGTAC
This sequence comes from Perca schrenkii, assembly GCA_025617405.1. Classification (NCBI taxonomy): domain Eukaryota; kingdom Metazoa; phylum Chordata; class Actinopteri; order Perciformes; family Percidae; genus Perca; species Perca schrenkii. The sequence continues at coordinate 46,676 of JABUOV010000139.1, read as the reverse complement.
GTGTCTCCCTAGGGGTACTCTGGAGGATTGTTGGGGGTATGTGTCCCCCTAGGGGTACTTTGGAGGACTGTAGGGGGTATGTGTCCCCCTAGGGGTACTGTGGAGGACTACAGGGGGTACGTGTCTCCCTAGGGGTACTCTGGAGGACTGCAGGGCGTACGTGTCCCCCTAGGGGTACTCTGGGGGACTGTAGGGGGTACGTGTCTCCCTAGGGGTACTCTGGAGGATTGTTGGGGGTATGTGTCCCCCTAGGGGTACTTTGGAGGACTGTAGGGGGTATGTGTCCCCCTAGGGGTACTCTGGAGGACTGCAGGGGGTACATGTCTCCCTAGGGGTACTCTGGAGGACTGCAGGGGGTACGTGTCCCACTAGGGGTACTCTGGAGGACTGCAGGGGGTACGTGTCCCCCTAGGGGTACTTTGGAGGACTGTAGGGGGTACGTGTCCCCCTAGGGGTACTCTGGAGGACTGCAGGGGGTACGTGTCTCCCTAGGGGTACTCTGGAGGACTGCAGGGGGTACGTGTCCCACTAGGGGTACTCTGGAGGACTGCAGGGGGTACGTGTCCCCCTAGGGGTACTCTGGAGGACTGCAGGGGGTACGTGTCTCCCTAGGGGTACTCTGGAGGACTGCAGGGGGTACGTGTCCCCACTAGGGGTACTCTGGAGGACTGCAGGGGGTATGTGTCCCCCTAGGGGTACTCTGGAGGACTACAGGGGGTACGTGTCCCCCTAGGGGTACTCTGGAGGACTGCAGGGGGTATGTGTCCCCCTAGGGGTACTCTGGAGGACTGCAGGGGGTACGTGTCCCCCTAGGGGTACTCTGGAGGACTGCAGGGGGTATGTATCCCCCTAGGGGTACTCTGGAGGACTGAAGGGGGTACGTGTCTCCCTAGGGGTACTCTGGAGGACTGCAGGGGGTACGTGTCCCACTAGGGGTACTCTGGAGGACTGCAGGGGGTACGTGTCCCCCTATGGGTATTCGGGAGGACTACAGGGGGTACGTGTCTCCCTAGGGGTACTCTGGAGGACTGCAAGGGGTATGTATCCCCCTAGGGGTACACTGGGAGGACTGAAGGGGAGTACGTGTCTCCCCTAGGGGTACTCTGGAGGACTGCAGGGGGTACGTGTCCCACTAGGGGTACTCTGGAGGACTGCAGGGGGTACGTGTCCCCCTAGGGGTACTCTGGAGGACTGCAGGGGGTACGTGTCCCCCTAGGGGGTACTCTGGAGGACTGACGTGTCCCACTAGGGTACTCTGGAGGACTGCAAGGGGTATGTATCCCCCTAGGGGTACACTGGAGGACTGAAGGGGGTACGTGTCCCCCTAGGGGTACTTTAACGTGACATTTTTTGCAAAATGTTTTTCAGTTCCCAGGCTGTAGTTAACTTCTGCCGTCTTTTTATTCTCCAAGTTTGTTGCTTTTTGCAAAGTTGTCTCTGTTTTTGAAGATTGTCACCTTTTTTGGAAGGTTTTGCCGTTTGTTTCTACCTATTCTTGCCCTCCTTCCTTCTTTCTATACCGTCTTTTTCCAAGTTTTTGTCTCCTTTTCCCATCATCATTTAAATGTCCAAGGCTGTTGTCAAGGACAGGAAAATGTTGAAAATTTAAAAAATGTTTAAATAAAATTATTTTTTAAATTAAGAACATTGTTTGGATTGCCTTTTGATTTGTATTTGTTACTCTGAAGTATACCTTATTAGTAGTACCATATTAGTAGCTGGAGATTATTGTATAATATTATTCATAATAGTAATAATCAATAATATAGTAATAATTAACAGTAATATATCAATATTAATAAAACTGCATATTACAGTACAATACCATCAAATTACAAAATACCATAAAAATACAGTAAAATACTGTTTTGTACTTTTACAGTATTGTTTATATATACTGTAAATTGCATTACAGTACAGTTACAGTAGTTTGCTGTAAAATCGATTTACAGTAACTTGCTGGCAACCGTGCTGCCTGTAATTTACTGTAAATATACAAGGAAATCGTTTAGAGTGTAGTAAATCTATCGCTGACATTGCTGTATTCTTCCTATTTATAGAGACTTTTATTTATTACCAAACATTATTCATGTACATGGCTTAAAAACACTGTTCAAAGGGGGAATATTAATAAAAAAAAGCTTGAGAACCACTGGTTTAAAGAAATGCACACAACCCCAGAGTGCTTGACATTCTCCCATATCCTGGAATAACTCGTGGAGAACGCTCTGGCAATGCAAGACTAATTTCACCATCACATCATACACGGCTAAATTTAAAAGCAAACAAACTCACCTTCACTTCCGCTATCTGATGCATCAACCTCCATCCCAACTGTGGACATAAAAACACACTAATTAGGGGATCCATCTCTACACAAACAGATAGTAAACACCACTTAACAATGACTTGTACTCACTGTTATCAATAGAATATAAAAGGGGGAAATTTCAGGCTAAAAAATGGATTGTTTGAAACAATTAAAAGTTGTTTTTTTTAGCATAATAACGTTTAAAAAGTCGTCTTACCATCTTCAATGTTAATTGAAATATTGCTTTTCCTCTTCGGAGGCATTTTGAGGCGTCTCCTTTAGTTATTTCCTCCAGTTAGTCCTCGTCTGCTCGCTTCAGACTTCTCTCCATCCATGAGTCACTCGGTGAAGGCACCGAGTCAGGAAGCCAGGTAACACACACACACACACACACACACACACGTGAATGCACGCAAGCACACACACACACACACAAACACACACACGTGAATGCACGCAAGCACACACACACATACACACACACACACACACAAACACACACACGTGAATGCACGCATGCACACACACACAGTAACACAGACACACGTGTGACTGCACGCATGTACGCACGCACACGCACGCACACAAACAGTAACACACACACACAGTAACACACACACACACTCTCTCACACACACACACACACACACTTCTTTTACACAGTAATACACACACACACACAAGCAAACACACACACAGACACACACACGTGTGAATGCACGCATGCACACGCACGCACACACCAAGCACACAAACACACAGGCACACAGTAACACACACACCCTCTCACACCCCCCTCTCTCTCACACGCACACACACACACACACACACACGCACCTTCTTTTACACAGTAATACTCATACACACACACACACACACACAAGCACACACAGTAACACAGACACACACACGTGTCAATGCACGCACGCACGAACACATACAAACACACACACACACACACACAGTAACACAGACACACACAGACACGTGTGAATGCACGCATGCACGCACACACACAAGCACACAAACACACACGCACACAGTAACACACACACACACACACATACACCCTCTCTCACACAGTAACACACACACACACCTGCACACAGTGACACAGACACACACACACAGACACACACACGTGTGAATACACGCATGCACACACAAACACACAAGCACACAAACACACATGCACACAGTAACACACACACACACATACACACACACATACACCCTCTCTCACACAGTAACAGACACATACGCACACATACACCCTTTCTTACACAGTAACACACACACACACCTGCACACAGTGACACAGACACACACACCCTCTCACACCCCCCTCTCTCTCTCTCTCTCAAACACACACACACACAAACACACCCTCTTTTACACAGTAATATACACACACACACACACACACACACACACACACACACACACACACACACACAGGAACAGGTGCTCCTCTGTTTAGCCTATTCAAAGACCGGCTCCTTGACGACCGCCAACGACAACAGTCCATTAATCAGGAGAAACCGATACAGTCTCTCTGCTTTAATCCCCTACATCTATTCAGATTACACAGCTAACAGCTTGTGTAACGTCATTTCATGTTATGTGTGTGTGATTATAGAAGGTAATGTCTCGGCAGAAGTCAGGTCCCATCCTGAGTCAGTGTATTTAAGACTCCAAAGAATCTGTAGCAGTGTTTTATTCATAGGGACACTTTACAAGCCCTTCATTCAAGCCTATAGGTTCCCATTTTTTGAAGTGTACAGAACAGGCCAAAAGTTTGGACACACCTTCTCATTCAATGCGTTTCCTTTTTATTTTCATGACTATTTACATTGTAGATTCTCACTGAAGGCATCAAAACTATGAATGAACACATATGGAATTATGTACTTAACAAAAAAGTGTGAAATAACTGAAAACATGTCTTATATTTTAGATTCTTCAAAGTAGCCACCCTTTGCTTTTTTTATTAATAAGGGAAATAATTCCACTAATGAACCCTGACAAAGCACACCTGTGAAGGTAAAACCATTTCAGGTGACTACCTCATGAAGCTCATTGAGAGAACACCAAGGGTTTGCAGAGTTATCAAAAAAAGCAAAGGGTGGCTACTATGAAGAATCTAAAATATAAGACATGTTTTCAGTTATTTCACACTTTTTTGTTAAGTACATAATTCCATATGTGTTCATTCATAGTTTTGATGCCTTCAGTGAGAATCTACAATCATCATCATCATCAAACTTTTATTACAGACTCAAGGTCCAAATCACCCACAACAATACATAAATACATATCCATAAAACACATGCATACACACCTACCTACACATGTAATAAATATAAAAACAAACAAATTTAAAAAGAAAGAACGTAAATGTATGTATGTAAATAGTCATGAAAATAAAAAGAAAACGCATTGAATGAGAAGGTGTGTCCAAACTTTTGGCCTGTACTGTATCTTAAAATAATATGCACAAGCCCACATGTACATTTGCTGCAGATAATAAGAGGCTTCAGCAGTCTGAGTAAGCGGTCCTCACCCAGAAAACGCTCGTATAGGTCGATTGTGCAAGCAGCTCATAGTTCAACCACTAAGCCGTGTATCTTACGTCCTGTGTAGTTATTGTCAAATGTCAGATCTGACCTTTTGAATAATACAGGAGGAAACAGGAGCTGCCGGCTGCTATGCTGCAAACACGGAGCAACACGCTTCCAGGGCTTTCCATTCAACATGCATCTCCATCTTTCCTTCTCACTATATTGTACTTAGGCTCACAGAAGCTCCAGATGAATTAAAGAGACATTAAATAACTAGAAGTACCTCCTCGAGGTTGATTTCCTCCGCCAACCAGTCGGATCGTATAATTCAATGCATAATCAGCCAAAGTCTGCATATTTTTTGCGGGGGCTGCATAAATTGCCGATTTCTGCGCAAAATATGCGGGGCTTGCATGATTTCATAATCCCAGCATCTTCGTTGCAAAAAAGTCCCATAATGTACAGTAGAGGCCAAAAGTTAGGACACACCTTCTCATTCAATGTGTTTCCTTTTTATTTTTATGACTATTTGCATTGTAGATTCTCACTGAAGGCATCAAAACGAATGAACACATATGGAATTATGTACTTAACAAAAAAGTGTGAAATAACTGAAAACATGTCTTATATTTTAGATTCTTCAAAGTAGCCACCCTTTGCTTTTTTTGATAACTCTGCAAACCCTTGGTGTTCTCTCAATGAGCTTCATGAGGTAGTCACCTGAAATGGTTTTACCTTCACAGGTGTGCTTTGTCAGGGTTCATTAGTGGAATTATTTCCCTTATTAATAAAAAAAGCAAAGGGTGGCTACTTTGAAGAATCTAAAATATAAGACATGTTTTCAGTTATTTCACACTTTTTTGTTAAGTACATAATTCCATATGTGTTCATTCATAGTTTTGATGCCTTCAGTGAGAATCTACAATGTAAATAGTCATGAAAATAAAAAGGAAACGCATTGAATAAGAAGTTGTGTCCAAACTTTTGGCCTGTACTGTATATAATGGACCAATAGACCCCGTGTCCCTGGACGGAGACCAGTGAAGGATATTAGAAGTCACTTTTCCGGTGATCACTTGCTTTACTGAGCAGCCTCCAACTGAGAGAGACAACGTAGATGTGACGTGAGCAACGTGTCTGAAAGTGTGAAGTCTTCTGGTAGCTGTGCCGAGAGAAATCTCAATAATTTCCAATCTTACAGAGACGGAGAGTGTAGGTATATGTAAGGAGATAACATAGACACAGGCTAATTACTGATCACTAACATGCTAGTTAACATTAGTAATTAAACCTAAACAGCTAATGGAAGTCCAAACTGCCTGTGAGCTTCCTGTACTATACGGTAATTCCTCTACTGTGTGACAGTAAGTCTCGTGGTTAAGACCCAATCGTTAGCCTATTTTTATAAAAGCGTCTGCTACGGAGCCATAACGTGAGCTACAAGGTAATGGAGCCTTTTATACATTGTCGTGTTTCTTTAGAAATAAACAACGGACAAATAGAGTCTTTAAACGCTTCAGATATAAAGTTATTTGCTGTCAAAGTGACGTCAAAATGAATGGGAGTCAATGGGATGCTAACGTATATTTGTATGTATATTTCTCCAGACGTTCTTCACGCTGTTTAAGAGTGGTTTCACCAGCAGGCTGAGCCGGGCTTCCTCCCTCCCTACCTAACCCGCCCGGACCATATCACTACCCCAATGTGTGACGGCTAAACGAAAAAAAAAGGGGACACGCCAAATCTCTAGATGAGCTACAGCCGAGCAGCGCCTGATTGAACCGCGCTTATAGTTAGATAAAGTTGTGGGGGGAAAAAATACTGGGAACCAAGCAATTGGCGCTCCAAACGAGCACTGCACTAGTTCTGTCTTATGATGAAAAAGTAGAGACGATTGTAGAGATTGTATCTTAGTTTTTATCTTATGAAAAACATTTTAGTCTCATCTTTTTTTCGTCAACAATAATGCACGTTAATTTAGTCTTAGTCAGCATTTTCGGACATCGACGCAGTCTCGTCATCGTCTCGTCTTAGATGTGGTACATTCAGGGCCTGATTTACTAACACTAGCGCAGTTTGCGCTGCGTCTGTGTATGCAAGTTCGTTAATAGCGCACGCTATGCTTCCAAATTTTGCGTAGTATTTATCAACCCTGACACCCATCAGCCAATCAGCGTCTTTCTCCGCCCACTACACCGGAGATTGCGCTGTAGCAAAGCGCTACTTGTGCTATGATAAGGCTGAGTGAAGACTGTGATATTCCCACAGCTGATGCTATGACTGTTTGAAATGATCCTGATGCCGATATATTTGTAATGTAGCGAGGAGTTTAACAACTGCTGGAATGGGATGTGAACGCTGAGTGGGAGACTCAATTTCATCTTTGATTTCTTCCAGTAACTCTAATATTGCACGGCTGCTTGATCTGTAACGCTAAATGATGTTGTGTTCACTGACAAAGTGTGATTCTTGTGTTAAAAATATTTTCAGCCTTTGCGCTTATCCTCCCACCTTTTTGGGTGGAACTCCCACTTTCCCCACGACCCTCCCACGAACGCATATTGAAAGCGCAACTTGTCTCTTCTCGCTCATGTGGAGGACAATCTGCGATTTTACGCCCTGTTTGTAAATAGCCCGCATCGGTTACGTCCGTCTTTGCGACCAATTAGCGCCTGGAAACAGGCATAAACGGCTTGATAAATCTAGCCCTTAGTCTCGTCTCGACTGACGAAATTAACACTAGTCTGTCCAGACTCATTTTAATATGTTGTGAAGACTTTGAAGCAATTTAATAAAAAATGGTATCAAATGTATCTTTCAGTGAATCACATTTAGGGCCCTATTTTAACGATCTAAGGTGCGTTTAGGGCGTGTCCAAATCCACTTTTGCTAGTTTGACGGCATGAAAAAAGGGTCCGTGCTCAAGTGTCTTTGCTAGTTTAAGACCGACCCAGTTGTCAGTTTCATGTCGAGCGCCCGCGTCGTTTAAACAGCCAATGCACCTGCGCCCATCTGTGCGTCAATGGGTGTGCTGGTCTTACAGGAAGGTGTGTTCAGGTGCATTCTGGGCATGCTGGTCTTACAGGGAGGTGTGTTCAGGTGCATTCTGGGCATGCTGGTCTTACAGGGAGGTGTGTTCAGGTGCGTTGTGGGCGTGCTGGTCTTACAGGGAGGTGTGTTCAGGTGCATTCTGGGCGTGTTGGTCTTACAGTATTAGGGGACCACTAAGGTCTATATAAAAGAGACTTCAGATACAGTATTAGGGGACCACTAAGGTCTATATAAAAGAGACTTCAGATACAGTATTAGGGGACCACTAAGGTCTATATAAAAGAGACTTCAGATACAGTATTAGGGGACCACTAAGGTCTATATAAAAGAGACTTCAGATACAGTATTAGGGGACCACTAAGGTCTATATAAAAGCATCCAAAAAGCACCATGTCATAGGACCATTAACACTTTTGCTAGCCCCATCAAGAGAAGATTATGTCAGTGGGTTTTAAAAATCAATTTAATTTTGATTATAACTAATTTCTTTGAAACTGACAGATTAACGTACGTACTGTACGTCCAAATGGATGGAAGTACTCACGGACTGACAGACTACGTAGCCTCCAGCCACAACTACAACCAGCGCGTAGGCATAAAGAAACAGTGACACAGGGACAACCTTTGCTCTCCAAAGCTAAACTGGACACCGTCCCAGTGGTCAAATCAGTGCTCGTAGCGCTGCAGTGTCTCCCTCCTCCCTTCAGCATTGGTGAAGATAAGAGATGCTCATCGTGGTCCAGCAGACATCGAGATATCCGGTGATGTGTAGCCTGTCAAGGCTCAGTTTTCTGCTACACTGTGCCAGCATGGAGGGAGACTGGTACAGAGCCAGAACACAACCCTGGGTGGCCGGTGTTACTCGAATAAGGCCGAGCCAGATTATGACAGAGTCTCCAGGACACCGAGAGGCTTAACAGTCTTCCTCCAGCTTCATTAAAGAATGGGATTCTTGGCCCACGTTGAAAGAATCAAGCATAGGGGCTTACTTCATCTTCTAGTTCTCGAATAACGGCAGAATAACGTAATGCTTATACCTGCCATGAATTCGTCATGAGCATCAAAGGAAGTCATGTTATTATGGAAATGACAGGTCTCGCAAATCCGCTTGTCAGCTGTCAAAAAAGCGCTTGATGTTGGGCGTTTTTTTAAGAAAAGTTGAACTTTCTTTAACTTCAAAAAGAAGCTCTGAACTGCAAAAAAAAAGGATCGAGGGTGGTGTTTAAAAATGTGCTCAGGGCTTTTAGTGAAAACACGGTTTACTCCCAGCCCGGTCTCATGGCAGTTCGTGAAATGGTCACGTTATTGAATCTATTGATTTGTGTTCTGAACACGTTACTGTCGTTATTTTCGTGTGGTGATTACGAATTTTAAAGTGATGTACAGTACAGGCCAAAAGTTTGGACACACCTTCTCATTCAATGTGTTTCTTTATTTTCATGACTATTTACATTGTAGATTCTCACTGAAGGCATCAAAACTATGAATGAACACATATGGAATGATGTACTTAACAAAAAAAGTGTGAAATAACTGAAAACATGTCTTATATTTTAGATTGCTTTTTTTTGATAACTCTGCAAACCCTTGGTGTTCTCTCAATGAGCTTCATGAGGTAGTCACCTGAAATGGTTTTACCTTCACAGGTGTGCTTTGTCAGGGTTAATTAGTGGAATTATTTCCCTTATTAATAAAAAAGCAAAGGGTGGCTACTTTGAAGAATCTAAAATATAAGACATGTTTTCAGTTATTTCACACTTTTTTTGTTAAGTACATAATTCCATATGTGTTCATTCATAGTTTTGATGCCTTCAGTGAGAATCTACAATGTAAATAGTCATGAAAATAAAAAGGAAACACATTGAATGAGAAGGTGTGTCCAAACTTTTGGCCTGTACTGTATTTCAATGAGAAGCATATTTTGCGATCACAGAACGATTAAAGTAGCGAGTAGTATTGATAAGGCGAAAATCCGAGCTAATTTCCACGTTATTCTCTTCCTAACCACAACTGTCCTGTTGTTGTCGCCAGCGTGGGGCGTTTCATTTCCTTGTTGTGGCGTCTCCCAGAGCAGCCCAGTGTCGTGGCACTTCGTGAAAAGGTCACTTTCGAAAATCGCGATCTGTACACGAAACAAACGAGAAAATTGTGACATGTACACAAATCAGTGAATCAAAATAACGTGACCATTTCACATATTGCTGTGAGACCGCGTTGTTACTCCACATGATAATGCAGAATAGATGCTGGCAGCTTAAAATAAGTGTGAACATTGCCCCAACAAGCATTTTGGGAGATCATAGTGACCTTTGACAGAGTCTCGGGGAACACAGAGACGCTTAACAGCCTTCCTCTGTCTTCATTAAAGAATGTGATTGACAATCCTTGGCCCACGGTGAAAGAATAAAGCATAGGGGCTTACTTCACCCTCTAGTTCTCGAATAACTGCAGAATTAATACTTAATGCTTACCTGCCATGAATTCATCATGAGCGTCAATGGAAGTGGATTTGATTGGCACAGTAATCCAACGTCAGTGGCTTTGACTTCGAGCACTTAATTCCCCAACGACAAGCCTTAACATTTATCGTATCTATAACTTTCAACTGAACGAGACTTTGAGTGGCTGTCGATATCTAGAATTTCCAGTTAATAAAGTTTTAACTAATGAAAAAAAACTGTTACTTCAGCTGTTGAGACACCGGACATGGCGGCCACGCAGTTATCAGATGATACGAGTCATCCACGCTCCAGAGACACAGCTCAGATCTGAATGGATGGCACGGATTACATTTTTTCCATTGCTGTGTGAAAAAGGGGAATAATCTGACACTCTCTACGTGTGTTTTCCAAGTTCAGAGTTCCCTCAGTGTATCATATATTTAATATTATTCAGCTGGAAGATAGATTTAAGTTGAGTGTCCAGCCAGAAATGAGTAAGATATCTATTCAAGCCGAGCTAGCAAGGTTAAATGGCGTCCTTGTCTAATGAATTGTTTAACGTTTTGGCCCGGTCAGGTCCAGGGACAGCTCGCTCAGCATCTCAGAAGACTGTGAACTAGTGATGTGACAACCGGCTCTTTTACGCGAGTCGGTTCAACCGGACGGTTGTTGGTTGGCGAACCGAGTCTATAGATTCGGTCAACGGTTCACGTGCCTGCGGCTGCTGCACCCGGCTACTCCCGGTCTCGGCAGTAGCCGGGTGCCCGTCCGGTCTGCTCGTGACAGCCTGTAACATTCACTTCTCTAACATTTAACTTTACATAACTATCAAGATAACATTACGTGTATTTGTATGTGATATAGGCCTAATACATTCCCCTTGGTAATGTAGCATATGAAATTCCATCAACACAATTCTAAAATGGACGAGACATAGGCTAAAGGCTTCTGCTATCGGTTGATAAGTCAAACTTGCCGAGAACCTAGACACCCGTTTGATTACATAGACTCATGCAGTAGCCTACCCTCGGTTACGGTCCTTACGGTCTCCTTGTGACAGCCTAGCCTAGCTACCATGTAGCAACATTCACTTCTCTAACATTTAACTTAACATAACTACCAAGATAACATGACGTGTATTTGTATGTGATGTACTGTACTTCCCCATCAATAATGTGTAAATTGCCGTGAACACAATCCTCTAAGATGCACCAGAAACAAGGCTCGGTTAATAACTCAAACTTGCCGAGAACCAAGACACCGCTTGATTAGATAAGAGTCGGTTGCACGGTTACATTAGAGTCTAGCGGCCGACCGGTTGCACGGTTACATTAGAGTCTAGCGGGCCGACCGGTTGCACGGTTACATTAGAGTCTAGCGGCCGACCGGTTGCACGGTTACATTAGAGTCTAGCGGGCCGACCGGTTGCACGGTTACATTAGAGTCTAGCGGCCGACCGGTTGCACGGTTACATTAGAGTCTAGCGGCCGACCGGTTGCACGGTTACATTAGAGTCTAGCGGCCCGACCGGTTGCACGGTTACATTAGAGTCTAGCGGCCGACCGGTTGCACGGTTACATTAGAGTCTAGCGGGCCGACCGGTTGCACGGTTACATTAGAGTCTAGCGGCCCGACCGGTTGCACGGTTACATTAGAGTCTAGCGGCCCGACCGGTTGCACGGTTACATTAGAGTCTAGCGGCCCGACCGGTTGCACGGTTACATTAGAGTCTAGCGGCCGACCGGTTGCACGGTTACATTAGAGTCTAGCGGCCGACCGGTTGCACGGTTACATTAGAGTCTAGCGGCCGACCGGTTGCACGGTTACATTAGAGTCTAGCGGCCCGACCGGTTGCGGTTACATTAGAGTCTAGCGGCCGACCGGTTGCACGGTTACATTAGAGTCTAGCGGGCCGACCGGTTGCACGGTTACATTAGAGTCTAGCGGCCGACCGGTTGCACGGTTACATTAGAGTCTGGCGGCCGACCGGTTGCACGGTTACATTAGAGTCTAGCGACCGACCGGTTGCACGGTTACATTAGAGTCTAGCGGGCCGACCGGTTGCACGGTTACATTAGAGTCTAGCGGCCGACCGGTTGCACGGTTACATTAGAGTCTAGCGGCCGACCGGTTGCACGGTTACATTAGAGTCTAGCGACCGACCGGTTGCACGGTTACATTAGAGTCTAGCGGGCCGACCGGTTGCACGGTTACATTAGAGTCTAGCGGCCGACCGGTTGCACGGTTACATTAGACTCGAGCGGCCCGACCGGTTGCACGGTTACATTAGAGTCTAGCGGCCGACCGGTTGCACGGTTACATTAGAGTCTGGCGGCCGACCGGTTGCACGGTTACATTAGAGTCTAGCGGCCGACCGGTTGCACGGTTACATAGCTCATTTCCTGATTGATTCTACCACCACCACTCCAGTCCAGTGGAGGCGCTAATAATCTAGATTACCAACCATTGACATATGAGTGAGTCGGTTCATTGACGTATGGCACTCGATTCTCCCGGCTCAGTGACACGAGTCGGGTTAATTAACCGGCTCTTCGGTCAGTTCGTCAACACTACTGTGAACAGACTTTGAAAAGACTAAAGTCTGACACCAGTGACATCCTGGGATCAAAAAGACAGCCCTGGCATTTGCAACACCCCGGCCTGTCAATAACCTAGCTTGGAAATGAGTAATTCTGCCTTCCGAGTCAATCTTTCCACGCACCTTGCCGCTGTACAATCTTGAATATATAGTAGTGGTCCATAGGGGGGCGGTCCTTCTGGCATTTGCCCAAATTCCATACGGCCAGTCCGTCACTGTCTGACACCATCTCACATCTAATGCCGACCTTACGACTTTTAAAGCGTTTCCACTGTTGCAGACTAATTTCCATTATTGTAATGAAAGCCTGAGAGTCTTGCTAGAGTTGGGGCCATGGAAATAAAATGGATAGAAAGGCCATTGAACTGTTTCCCGTGGTCATTTGATTGGTAGCGGCACTAAGGTCTATATAAAAAAGACTTCAGATACAGTATTAGGGGACCACTAAGGTCTATATAAAAGAGACTTCAGATACAGTATTAGGGGACCACTAAGGTCTATATAAAAGAGACTTCAGATACAGTATTAGGGGACCACTAAGGTCTATATAAAAGAGACTTCAGATACAGTATTAGGGGACCACTAAGGTCTATATAAAAAAGACTTCAGATACAGTATTAGAGGACCACTAAGGTCTATATAAAAGAGACTTCAGATACAGTATTAGGGGACCACTAAGGTCTATATAAAAGAGACTTCAGATACAGTATTAGGGGACCACTAAGGTCTATATAAAAGAGACTTCAGATACAGTATTAGGGGACCACTAAGGTTTATATAAAAGAGACTTCAGATACAGTATTAGGGGACCACTAAGGTCTATATAAAAGAGACTTCAGATACAGTATTAGGAGACCACTAAGGTCTATGTAAAAGCATCCAAAAAGCAGCATGTCATAGGACGTTTAAGTTACCAGCTAACGTTAGCGGTAGCTAACCAGCTCGTTTAAATTTTTCAAAATGAATCTAGTTTTGCAATGTCCCCATGTTAGTCAACCAGACGTGGAGGGACCGTTTCAAGAAAATGAGACTCGGCCCTTGTTAATGTTTATTTAGTAAACAAAGAAACAACCAGGCTACTAATTCAAAATGCCAACAGAATACACAGTTTAAAAAGGAAAATGACTGACTAACCATGGAAATTCTCATTAAAGTGCTTGTTTTGATTGACATCTGCCAACGAAGTCCTGTTTTTCCGTCCCTCAGTGTCTCTGCAGGCTCGGCACCCGGTGCATTCTGGGTTCCCGTTGCTGAGGGAAACCGCCACCGGGCAGGTACCCCAGAGACCTGTGGGTGTCAGGGTGGAGGGTCCTGGGGACGGGGGCTCTGGTGGCTGGAGGGCGGCCATCTTGGTGTCTAACTGAAGGAGGAGGGCGGCCGTTCTTCCTCTGACTACTGCCAAGGTCTTCTTCCTCCTCTGCTGAAGGAAAAGTTAGAAAGTATTGTCGATTAACCATAATCTGAACTGCAAACTGCAGTAGCATCTCTGTACTAACTCGTGTAACAGACAAGCTAACGCCCTCAAAGTGTGTCAGAGAAAGGCTCCTTTAAATAAAATGTATTATTATTATTATTATTATTATTATTATTATTATTATTATTATTATTATTATTATTATTATTAATAAAGTTTGCTATACTAATAGAAACATGTGCTAAGTTTCATTTGGTATAAGTAGATGTTTTTTTGGCATAGGTTTTCGTTTGGTAGTTTCAAGTTATGTATTTTGTTAATTTTTCTTATTTATACGTGTTAGGTGAACTGTCAATACATCTAAGAAGTCTGAACCTACCTTTGCCAAATGGAGGTTTTTGATTGGTTGTGTGAAAGCTTATAAGAAGGTCTCTTCCTGTTTTGGAAATTGTTGACTCCCTGACGAAGGCTTGTATGCCGAAACGCGTCAGAGTTTTTATAGGTTTATGATGACCAAGCCATAAATAAAGGCTTTTTAATTTTTCTAAAAGAGAGTGCCTTGGAGTTTCCTTATGGTTTCTACATTATATTTATCCCATCCAAAGAGCACCTCCAGCTAACATTTTGAGTCCTGGAAGTGCTCCATTAAAGACTATAAAATAAAATACAATAAAATACATCTAAGAAGTCAGCCTGCCTCTATCCACAAAAAACACATCTCCACAATCCTACCTACAGCACATTTAAAAATAAACCCATATTTCTGATATAGACATTTAGACAATGGGTCAAATTTGACCCGCAGACAACACACGGGTTAATCCCACCATAAAAATCAGTTTGATTTTGACCCTGAAGGATGAAGTCTCACCGTGTTGGCGTTGCAGTGAAGCGTTGTTGTTCTTATGTCGCTCGGCCGTCTGCGTCGCAGCTCTGGCCTCCTCCAGGTCCGTCTGGGCCTTCAGCGCCGCCAGCTTGTTCTTCCTCTTGTTCTCCTCATTTTGCTTGAAAATGAAAGAAACACAATTATTATAAGATAAGATAAGATTATACTTTATTGTCCCCAAAGGGAAATTTGTGTTGGACAGGTTCCTATATAGTAATGTTCTCATATACATTAGACAGGTACCTATATAGTAATACTCTCATATACATTAGACAGGTCCCTATATAGTAATACTCTCATATACATTAGACAGGTCCCTATATAGTAATACTCTCATATACATTAGACAGGTCCCTATATAGTAATACTCTCATATACATTAGACAGGTACCTGTATAGTTACACATTAACTCCTCCTTTCAGTGGCACTTTTTAATTGAACGACCCTGTATGTATTGCACACGGTAACACAATGCACTGACATAATGCACAACCCAAATAGCCTACGTATTGCACAACTAACATATTGCCCAACCCCAATATCCTACATATTGCACAAATAACATAATGCACAACCCAAATAGCCTACATATTGCACAACTAACATATTGCCCAACCCCAATATCCTACATATTGCACAAATAACATAATGCACAACCCAAATAGCCTACATATTGCACAATGCACAACCCAAATATCCTACATATTGCACATATGACATAATGCACAACCCAAATATCCTACATATTGCACAAATTACATAATGCACAACCCAAATAGCCTACATATTGCACAAATGACATAATGCACAACCCAAATATCCTACATATTGCACAAATTACATAATGCACAACCCAAATAGCCTTCATATTGCACAAATGACATAATGCACAACCCAAATAGCCTACATATTGCACAATACACAACCCAAATATCCTACATATTGCATATATGACATAATGCACAACCCAAATATCCCACATATTGCACAAATGACATATGCACAACCCAAATAGCCTATGTATTACACAAATGGCACATTTCCACATAACCTATGCAGTACACAATGACATATTGAACAATCCAACAGCCCATCTATTGCACCACTAACATATTGCATAACCCCAATAACCTACTTATTGCACAATGACATAGTGCACCACCCAGCCAGCCTACATGTTAGTGTTATAAGACTGACTCTCTGCTCTCTGCTGTGAGCTGTGACTCTGCTGCTCTCTGCTGGACGGATGATACCAACACAACTGCTGTTTCTGCATCTACACACCCTTGCATAGGCAGAAATCACAGGACCAACGGGGGGGAAATCAGGGTTCACACCTATGCTCCTGTGTGAAATATCAAACCGCAAACTTTATTTATTCCTGTGTATCCAAAAGTACATAAAAGCAAGAGAAGAGGTGCTATTTGAGAGAAAAAACTAAGTCTAGTTTCAGGTACCGTCTGTAGTTTTTTCTTCAGGTCCACGTTAGCTTCTTTGTAGCTTTTGGATGTGGATTGTAAGTAATAAATGGCCAGTCTGAAAGATAAAATAAGAGAATATTACCATCAAAGAACCTTAAACTTTATCACTAAAAGGATATCAAGACAACACAGTCATGCAATATATCTTTAAAGGATAACTTAAGTATTTTTACACCTGGACCCTATCTTCCTATTTTTTTGTGTCTAGGTGACTGATGGGAACAACCATTTGAAATTGGTCCAGTATTAAGCGAAAAAACAAGCTGTAATGTAACGTTAATGAACAATCGTGTCAATTTACGTCCACTAAAAGTTCTGTTTTTGCCACTGACAGACTCAGATTATTATTCTAAGTGTGTGACATTATGGAAAGGATCCCTACAGAGATAGACCTTTTAGTTAAAGAGTAAGATCCTTTTAGCTTAACATGAAACAGCCGCAAAATCCCCATCACCAAACTACACCAGACTCCATGTAAATAATCAGGACTTTTATCAGCGTAAAACACACTTCATTCAAAGTGGACAGAAACTAAATAAAACTATCAAAAGCCGTCTTGGTTCAGAGTTCCACTGTTCCAACAATCACCACTCTGGTTTGGTTGAAATAAACCCTTAATTCACCCATTTACATGTGGAAATATGCTGGCTCTATACACGCTAAAAGTCCTGATTATTTATATGGAGTCTGGTGGAGATATGCTGGCTCTATACACGCTAAAAGTCCTGATTATTTACATGGAGTCTGGTGGAGATATGCTGGCTCTATACAAGCTAAAAGTCTTGATTATTTACATGGAATCTGGTGGAGATATGCTGGCTCTATACACGCTAAAAGTCCTGATTATTTACATGGAGTCTGGTGGAGATATGCTGGCTCTATACACGCTAAAAGTCTTGATTTACATGGAGTGTGGTGGAGATATGCTGGCTCTATACACGCTAAAAGTCCTGATTATTTACATGGAGTCTGGTGGAAATATACTGGCTCTATACACGCTAAAAGTCCTGATTATTTACATGGAGTCTGGTGGAGATATGCTGGCTCTATACACGCTAAAAGTCCTGATTATTTACATGGAGTCTGGTGGAGTTTGGTGATTGTGATTTCGGGGCTGTTTCATGTTAAACTAAAAGGATCTTACTCTTTAACTAAAAGCTCTATCTCTGTAGGGATCCTTTCCATAATGTTGTCAGACACTTAGAATAATAATCTGACTGTCAGCAGCAACAACAGAACTTTTAGTGGACGCTAACTAACGGTTAACGTTACAATTCAGCTTGTTCGTTGCTCAATACGTGACCAAACTCAACATATATTGTTCCCATCAGAAACTTGGAAAAATAGGGTCCTGGTTGAAAAAAATACCAAAGTTACACTTTAAGATTTGCAAAAGAAGATATATTCATGCAGTCTGCTGACGACTCACACCATGAGCAATATGAAGGGTAGCACCAGTCCGGGGTTAGAGGCATAGCTGAACACTTTACTAAACCAGGCAGGGAAGTCCGACTCAAGAGTCTCCTGGATCACATCAAACATACGTTTCTTCCCACTAAGGAGAAGAGAAGGATTGTGACAGAAAGTTAGGTAAAGTGTAAAGTCCAGTTCAGACCGCTGAAACTTTTCTTGCTGAGTTATAAAATGGTTTTGTCTTGTTGCTCTGGACTGGGCTTAAAAGCCTGATAATCTTTATTTATTTTAGGGATGCACCAAATCCAGATTTTTTGGGGTTGGGCTGAATCCTGAATCCACTGGTTGAGATTGTGCTGACTCCTCCTCCCATCCTCAGTCCATGAACCCAGTAAACACATGAATGAAGTAAACAGGGACTGTCCTTCCTTTGCCGTACCTGAAGTTGCTGCATTCTGGCTTCTGTCTGGAGATTCCTTCATGCACAACTCGTATTCTTTCAGATGTTTCAGACCAGATGTTGTAACAGCGGCCATGTTGTGTATAGTTTAAGGTCCTCGCCACCACCAGACCAATCAGCGTTGAACAGATTGAACATGTAGCTGGACTTGAATGGCCTTCTTTTGACTGAAAGTACTGCCAAACAACAACTTTTTCTGCTCACCAGATCCATGTCCACTTTCTCACAGCCTACTGCTCACCAGATCCATGTCCACTTCCTCACAGCCTGCTGCATTGAACGCTCCACCTACGTAAACACCTTCCCATAATCAATGGCGCTGTCATGACGACGACCAGCTTAGCGCGCACAGTGCAATCGTAGGGTTCGGTTCCCTGGGAAAAAACTAAGGTTTGGCAGAAACCAGAACCCCGTCAAAAAGCCCAATATTCGGCCGATTCAGAAGCCCAATCCTGGATTCGGTGCATCCCTGGTATATTTGTCTATACCTGCAAATGTCTCCCCCTTGTGTGTCTTTGTTGTGTTTGTTACTTGTGGTGATTGTTTTCTTCAACAAGAAAAATATATGACAACAATACATATTTGGACTGTAAATTATAGTCCTCTTGGTATGATTTGTTGTGTTTAGAATCAATAAAAAAGCCAGTTTAATAAAAGGAAGAAGCCAGATCCCTTGAACAAAAACATTAGCCTGAAGCACGTGTCAAACTCAAGGCCCAAACCAAAAACACAGGAAAGTGTTTTTTAAAAGTGCAATTACCAGACCATTCAAAGCAGAATATGGCAGATTTGCCAACTCTGAGACTCAAAGTTGTTGTTAAAAAAATGTATAATTGTTATGCTTGATTTGCTAAATTCTACGATGGCTAAGGAACTCTTTTTGATGACTTTTGTAGGGCTTCATGTCAACAAAAATGCGACAAAAAGAGTACAAAAATGTCGGAAAAAGCAACAAATTTACAAAAACGTGACAAATGTCTGAGAAAGCCACAAAAAAGTCGGAACAAATACAAAAAAAATGAGGAAAAAAAGCTCCAAAAATGTTTTTAAAAAAGTGACATGCAGACACTGGGTCAAATAATAATGTGGAAACGGTTGATATATTGTAAACACTGTGTGTGGACCTCTTAACTCTGCTAGACGGATTAATAATTTTAATGCTAATTCATTTCTCAACTTGTTTTGGGACCTACTTTTGGGGCAGGGCAGGGAAGTGGGAATAATTTCGCTAAAATGTAAAATATTTTCAGTTTGTGTGTCCTTTGAATCATAAATAAAGAGATGAAAAAAAAAAGGTGACATGCAGTAACAAAAGCACGTCAATAATCTCTCCATGTCTGGCCCTCGGTGTGATTCTCTTTTTCCAGTGTGGCCCTCTGGGAAAATGAGTTTGACCCCCCTGACCTGAAGGGTCCGCAGTCGAAGGAAGGTGGGATGGTGACGATGGTGTAGATGGCCGGCAGCGTGGAGAGGAAGAGGATGACCAGCAGCATGGCCATGTAGAAGTTGTTGGAGCCAGAGGCCTTGAAGACGCGTTCCTGCGGCACGTTGCAGCACATCACGGCCCAGCACTGCAGGTACATGGACACGTGGAGCCGCAGGACGTTCAGCGCCGGCAGGCACGGGGCGTAGAAAGCTCCCATCCTGGAGGAAGAGATCAGGGACACACGGATAACAGCAGGAACCACGGTCAACAGTTTCTTTGTTGTATGCAGTATATTAGCCCGTATTTGACTGTATATTAGCACAGTATATTAGCCCATATTAACACAGTATATTAGCACATATTTGACAGTATCTTAGCCCATATTTCACAGTATATTAGCCCATATTTCACAGTATATTAGCCCATATTAACACAGTATATTAGCCCATATTAACACAGTATCTTAGCCCATTTTTCCCAGTATATTAGCCCATATTTTACAATATATTAGCCCATATTTGACTGATATTAGCCCATATTTTACAGTATATTAGCCCATATTTGACTGATATTAGCCCATATTTTACAGTATATTAGCCCAAATTTTACAGTATACTAGCCCATATTAACACAGTATCTTAGCCCATATTTCACAGTATATTAGCCCATATTTTACAATATATTAGCCCATATTTGACTGATATTAGCCCATATTTTACAGTATATTAGCCCATATTTGACTGATATTAGCCCATATGTATATTAGCCCCAATTTTACAGTATATTAGCCCATATTTTACAGTATATTAGCCCATATTTTACAGTATACTAGCCCATATTAACACAGTATCTTAGCCAATATTTCACAGTATATTAGCCCATATTTTACAATATATTAGCCCATATTTGACTGATATTAGCCCATATTTTACAGTATATTAGCCCATATTTGACTGATATTAGCCCATATTTCACAGTATATTAGCCCATATTTTATAATATATTAGCCCATATTTGACTGATATTAGCCCATATTTTACAGTATATTAGCCCATATTTGACTGATATTAGCCCATATTTCACAGTATATTAGCCCATATTTTACAGTATATTAGCCCATATTAACACAGTATTTTAGCCCATATTAGCACAGTATATTAGCCCATATTTCACAATATATTAGCCCATATTTTACAGTATATTAGCCCATATTTTACAGTATCTTAGCCCATATTAGCGCAGTATATTAGCCCATATTTGACTGATATTAGCCCATATTTTACAGTATCTTAGCCCATATTAGCACAGTATATTAGCCCATATTTGACTGATATTAGCCCATATTTCACAGTATCTTAGCCCATATTAGCACAGTATATTAGCCCATATTTGACTGATATTAGCCCATATTTCACAGTATCTTAGCCCATATTAGCACAGTACATTAGCCCATATTTCACAGTATATTAGCCCATATTAACACAGTATATTAGCCCATATTTCACAATATAGAGAAGAGATCAGGGAAACACAGAGTAACAGCAGTAACCAGGGTCAACGTTTTCTAAAAATACAGGAGAAATCTGTAAAATAAAACAGAATAATTCAGTAAAATTACATCATCATCTCCTCACCATATCATTCCTTGGTTGAAGATCAGACCCAAAACGTTCCCGCTGACATCAAACTCGGAGTACGACGGCTTTCACAAAACAACACAAAAAAAGACAAAAAAAAAACACAGCTCCGCTGTGACTCAGATTATCAGAGCAGACATTTCACTTCACCTCAACAAAAAGGAGCACACTTCTAGGGCCCTATCTTGCACCCGGTGCAGCGCAAAGCCCAAGGCAAGAGTCTTTGCTAGTTTAAGTCCAGTGTCCACATCATTTAAATAACAAATGCACCTGCGCCCATCTTTGCACCCATGGGTGTGCTGGTCTTACAGGGAGGTGTGTTCAGGTGCATTCTGGGCGTGCTGGTCTTACAGGGAGGTGTGTTCAGGAGTATTGCTATCTTAAGGCTGCGGGAAGTGATCGCCCCATTGACCAACAAAAACCTGGTCTAAAGTCAATAACGCAGCATTTCATTGTTATTTTAACAGAGCATTAGTGAAATGCTCCTAGGCTCGTGCACACTATGCTTGTTACACACACAGGGACGCACACACACAGCAGCACACACACATACACACACATGCAGAAGATTACTAATAATAATATTAGGGTGTAAATCCTCCATCATAACAGCAATGCTCCAAGGTCCAAACGTGCCTGGCTTTTAAAGGGAATGGGAAATGATCTCTGATTGGTTTATTACATGTTACTTTTTAATTCTCCCCACCAGGTGTCACCATTTTGATTCCAAATCGAAATCAACAGCAGAATCAACGCTTCCACCCAGTAATTTTTTCTCTCTCTACCTACTTGCACACGTACGAAGAAAAGAACCCCAAACAGACACAGCACAGCTTAGCAGCTGGTAGCGTGCAGCTAAAGACACAGGCTAACGTTAGCTTAGCGGTAGTCTGCAGCTGCTTTTTGCAGAGATGACGGAGAAACAACAGAACTTCAAAACCTGTGGCAAAGTGTTGCCTTCCCCGTGAGTGAGTGAGTTATGGAAACAAACAATGAAGGTAAAGCAGTGCTTTACCTATGATGGGACTCCATGGTGCATTCAGGTGCACCTTGTCAACTTTGAAAAACTCAAACTGTTACTGTTACTGTTAAAAAGTTACACTTCTGCCAAATAGTGGCTCTTATTGGGACATTGCTGTCACAACTGAAAAAGTTGAAATCGAAAATCTAATCTAAGAAATTGGAGAACCGTGACACCCCTAACTGTCGCTATTAATGCTACTTCATCTAAAAGCAAGGTTGCTTTGTGCGTCGGTATCTAGCCTGTCTTTGTGATATTATCTATGTCCCTGTCTGAACTTGTAAGCTATATTAAACTTATTATTTTGCTTTCCATCCCTGGCACAAGTCATAGTGTTCTCAATAGGACCTTTCTGGCTTTTAAAGGATAAACCTTACTACCTACTACCTTACATATGTAGTTGTTTCAGACATGGATACACTTTTAATTACTCAATGTAGAGTTGGGGAGAATTAAAACATACAAGTGTGAGCCAGGGCTGGTTTTAGTCCGCTATATTAGGGCGGGCTGGTAGAAATAATAAGCGGGCAAGTTGGGCGGTAGCCCAGAAGTTAGAGAAGTGAACTACTAGGCTAAAACAGTCACCCAGACCATGGTATAAATCAAAAACAAGTGATTGGCTCTATATCGTCACCTTCCTAAAATAATGGCCTAAGTCATTTTTTCAGGTTTTTCAGAAAACACAAAAAAACTGAATGGCCTAAGTCATATGCTTGACATAGGCCATTATACTAAAGGTGTAGGATCACATGACCTGTTCAACTGAGGATGTAGGCAATTTTAACAGAGGTGGCCTGCACCATGAGGAGATGATTTAGGCAAAAAAATATATTTTTTTGTCAAAAAATGACTTAGGCCATAATTTTAGGAAGGTGACGATATATAACTCTGTTAGCTGGTGTTTTAATTAATAACAGATGACTCACAAACCCGGCCTCCAGGTCCCAACACCAGCAGTAGTTGAGAAAACGAACGAGCACGGCTCGCAAGAAGTCGCCGATCAGCAGCGTGATGTACGTCGTCATGGTGTCAGAAATGATCAGCCGGACAAACTCCTGCAAAGGAAGAGGCAGTCATACAGAACATATGTATATACAGTACAGTACAGTAAAGGGTGGCTACTTTGAAGAATCTAAAATATAAGACATGTTTTCAGTTATTTCACACTTTTTTGTTAAGTACATAATTCCATATGTGTTCATTCATAGTTTTGATGCCTTCAGTGAGAATCTACAAAGTCATGAAAATAAAGAAACACATTGAATGAGAAGGTGTGTCCAACCTTTTGGCCTGTACTGTACAGGTATATATTCAAATGATATTTAAGCCTCCTGTTGTCCTCGGGTCAAATTTGACTCATTTTCACAAAGTTTCTGTATCTGTATGAAATTTGGGTTCAAAAACTTGTCTTCACAGGTAAAATACATACTCAGTTCACTACTTTCATTGAATGTGGGTGTTTTATTCAATTATATAGCATCTAAAAAAGAACTGATACAAGAACGTTGAAAAAAATTACCAAAATATTGGAGAAAAAAAAAGCTCTAAAAATGTGGGGAGAAAACGAAAATGAAAAGGGCAGAAAAAGAAAAACGTAATTTTTTTTTTTTTAAAGTTACAAAAACGTCTGAAAGCTTCCAAAATATTGAGAAAAAGTGACAAAAATGTAAAAAATTAATTGATAAAAACAAACACAACAAAAGTGTCAAAAAGCGACACAACGTTGGGGAAAAAAGTTTTTATTTCCCAGAAAAACTAATAGTTGCATGGTGGATGGGAAGGCAACACCAGGGTTAATGTAATTTAGTGCTATGGATCGTTTTAAAGAATACATGTTTTCCTGTCTTGATATTGGGGGTGAGATTACAGAAATACATACTTTTTATTTACCACTTTATCACTGACTTTATGTCTTAACATCTCACATTATGTGCAGCTTGAGGCAACGCCTCACGTCGCCTTTATATTAGACAAAAAATTGCACTTGACCGTACAGATAAGACTACAGCCGACAAGGGGCGGAGCTTGGCAACATTCGCGGCTCAGCCCAAACCTGGAGGGGGGGGTATTTTTTCACATTTACGGCAGCTATATGCACGTCTCAAGATAGAATATCTAAAAGTCATCATTTAGGTTTTTTGTTTAACCAGAAACAGCTCTGAGGTCGCTAGCGCTAAACCCACCAGACTCCATTTAAAAAATATATACTTTTAGTGTGTATAGAGTCAACATATTTTCACATGTAAATCTGTAAACTGTGTGTTTATTTCAACCTAAACTAGAGTTGTGATTGTTGGAAAAGTGGAAAGACGACCCAAAACAGCTTTTCATAGTTTTATTTTGTTTCTGTCGACTTTGAATGAAGTGTGTTTTACAATGCTAAAATTACTGTTTATTTACATGGAGTCTGGTGGGTTTAGCGAATGCGATTATGCAGATGTTTTTCTGTTTAAAAAAAGGATCCTACTCTTATATGATGTTAGTTTCACACTGACCTGGCCCACCATGGTCTCCCAGCATGGCCCTCTGGGAACATCAGACGGATGGAAAGTGACAGGGGGACTCGTGCTGTTTTCTGATCCCGTCGCATTGTAAAGACTGGCTTCCCACGTGGTTATATTAAACTTTATGATCTTTCTCCTCTTCCCTCTGCAACATAAACACACCACTGGTTGGGTAAATTATCAACACGATACGATACAACTTCATTCACTGGTTGGGTATAATATTTACGAAAACGTTGAAAACAGCAACAAAAATGTCCAAAAAAGTCAACAAAAATGTTGAAAAAATTACAAAAACCTCGAAAAACGCAACAAAACGGCAAAAACGTTTTTGTAAAATGCCTAAAAAGTCAAAAAAAATTCTAAGAAGTCAACAAAAATGTCTAAAAAGTCAACCAAAAAATTGAAAAAGTCAACAAAAATGTTGAAAAAATTACAAAAACCTCGAAAAACGCAACAAAACGGCAAAAACGTTTTTGTAAAATGCCTAAAAAGTCCCAAAAAAAAATTCTAAGAAGTCAACAAAAATGTCTAAAAAGTCAACAAAAAATTTAAAAAAGCAACAAAAATGTTGAAAAAATTAAAAAAATGTTGGATAAAGACACCAACTTTTTTATTTTTTTTAAAGGCGACAAAAAAGAAAAACTGTCCAAAATGGCGAAAAAGTCAACAAAAATGTTGAAAAAGTCAACAAAACGTTGAAAAAAGCAGCAAAAAAAGTCAGAAAAAGTGACACATTATTATTATTATTATTATTTTTATTTTTAAAGGCAACAAAAGAACGTAGAATAAAAACTGTCCATAATTGAATGAATTACGTCTACATGTCCACAGGCTGTAGCTCTCTCACTTTGAGGTTGATCTCGTCCATGAGTGCGATGATGAAGGTGTACAGGTTTCCCAGGAAGAGGGCGAAGATTCGGCCCAGCTGCCACTGCAGGGCCACCCGGGGGTGGTAGTTCTCCAGGGCGCTGATGACGTCGAACAGCATGGGGCAGAACATCCCCAGTAAGGACATGACCATGTTCACCTGAGAAAACAGCATGGCTTTAATCACAGGGCTACTCTTAATATGGAGCTAAATCGGGGCCAAATGTTGTGTTCATTTGAAAAACATATATATAGTTGAAAAAATAAAGCTTGAAAGTGAAAATTTAAGTTTTGGTCAAAACTTGGAAAAAATAAAACCATGTATTCAAACTAAAAATAAGTGTACCAATTTTTCTTTCAGTTTGAATAAAATATAGATTCAATTCTGGAATTATTTTGAATAAATTATAAATTTTCATTTTTCACTTTTATATTTGTTTTCAGTTCCACATTTCATGTTTTCAGATTCAAAACTTATTTTTTTTACGGCTTCAAATCTTTTTTTTACGGCTTCAGATCTTTTTTTTACGGCTTCAAATCTTTGTTTTCGGTTTCAGATCTGTTTTTCACTTTCAGATCATTTTTTTTTCGGTTTGAGAC
>JABUOV010000139.1:10000-17500 GCA_025617405.1 Perca schrenkii | reverse complement strand
CTTTTTTTTTGATAACTCTGCAAACCCTTGGTGTTCTCTCAATGAGCTTCATGAGGTAGTCACCTGAAATGGTTTTACCTTCACAGGTGTGCTTTGTCAGGGTTCATTAGTGGAATTATTTCACTTATTAATAAGAAAGCAAAGGGTGGCTACTTTGAAGAATCTAAAATATAGGACATGTTTTCAGTTATTTCACACTTTTTTGTTAAGTACATAATTCCATATGTGTTCATTCATAGTTTTGATGCCTTCAGTGAGAATCTACAATGTAAATAGTCATGAAAATAAAAAGGAAACGCATTGAATGAGATGGTGTGTCCATACTTTTGGCCTGTACTGTACATTGAAAAAAGTGCCAAAAAAGTTGGAAAAAGGCTGAAAAATTGCCTGAAAAAGTGACAAAAACATCAGAAAGTGCCAAAAACATTGTATAAAGCGCCAAAAACGTCAGAAAAAGTTGCAAAACATTGAGTAACACGCCAAAAACGTTAAAACAAAGTGCCTAAAGCATTGAAAAAAGCGCATCAACCGGAAAAGGTGTCAAAACTGTTGAAAAAAGCAACAAAAATGTAAAAAAAATAAATAAACTTTGGAAAAAGCGTGATGTAGAAGGTGATTTAAATTTAAACTATTGTGGATCAGCTGCACTGACCTTAAAGCTGGTGGTGATGGAGGCGAACTTATTGTCTGCAGTCTCAGGGTTTCCTATCAGGTAGTCCCAGCTGGTGAATATCTTCCAGCTAAAATTAAAGCTGTTATCGTCCCCGACTCCCGATTCATTTGCGTTACGCGCCATCCTTTAAATCAGAATTACAGATTCAGTAAAACATAGAGGAGATTAATCAATCGTATAGATGGAATCACTGGGACGTCTCGCTAACACAACAATAACTTCTGGGTGGACAAATGAACCAAATCTAGTGTTAAAAACAGAAACCTCTCACCACAGGTTGGCAGAGGTGGGAGTAACTTAGGCTCTAGCTCAGAGACTTGAGACCTGACTTGGACTCTAGCTCAAAGACTTGAGACTTGACTTAGGCTCTAGCTCCGAGACTTGAGACTTGACTTAGGCACTAGCTCAAAGACTTGAGACCTGACTAAGACTCTAGCTCAGAGACTTGAGACCTGACTTGGACTCTAGCTCAGAGACTTGAGACTTGACTTGGGCTCTAGCTCAAAGACTTGAGACTTGACTTGGACTCTAGCTCAGAGACTTGAGACCTGACTTTGACTCTAGCTCAAAGACTTGAGACTTGACTTGGACTCTAGCTCAGAGTCCTGAGACCTGACTTGGACTCTAGCTCAGAGACTTGAGACTTGACTTGGACTCTAGCTCAGAGACTTGACTTGGACTCTAGCTCAGAGACTTGAGACCTGACTTTGACTCTAGCTCAAAGACTTGAGACTTGACTTGGACTCTAGCTCAGAGACTTGAGACCTGACTTGGACTCTAGCACAGAGACTTGAGACTTGACTTGGACTCTAGCTCAGAGACTTGAGACTTGACTTGGGCTCTAGCTCAGAGACTTGAGACTTGACTTGGACTCTAGCTCAGAGACTTGAGACTTGACTTGGGCTCTAGCTCAGAGACTTGAGACTTGACTTTGACTCTAGCTCAGAGACTTGAGACTTGACTTGGACTCTAGCTCAGAGACTTGAGACCTGACTTGGACTCTAGCTCAGAGACTTGACTTGGACTCTAGCTCAGAGACTTGAGCTCTGACTTTGACTCTAGCTCAAAGACTTGAGACTTGACTTGGACTCTAGCTCAGAGACTTGAGACCTGACTTGGACTCTAGCTCAGAGACTTGAGACCTGACTTTGACTCTAGCTCAAAGACTTGAGACCTGACTTAGACTCTAGCTCAGAGACTTGAGACTTGACTTAGGCTCTAGCTCAGAGACTTGAGACCTGACTTGGACTCTAGCTCAAAGACTTGAGACCTGACTAAGACTCTAGCTCACAGACTTGAGACCTGACTTTGACTCTAGCTCAGAGACTTGAGACCTGACTTTGACTCTAGCTCAGAGACTTGAGACCTGACTTTGACTCTAGCTCAGAGACTTGAGACCTGACTTTGACTCTAGCTCAGAGACTTGAGACCTGACTTGGACACTAGCTCAAAGGCTGTGTCTCAAACCGCACAATTCTGTCAGTATACTGCTAATGTGCACTGACCACTTCCTGCCGTAGTGCCCACTTTGGATGGTTAGCACTGTCCCAAAAGAAACACTTATGTTACGCTCGGCTCGCTGCCTCTGAAAATCTGACGAAAATCTTTTAAACTGACCTTTGTTGATCTGAAATGAAGACAGATTCAGCAACTGCATGGTCTATTTCTCTCTTAAAATGTTTTCAGAAACACGTTTCGGTGAACTATTTTCGCAAAATATGAGATCGTATTCTGAACGAGCCGCCCATTATGCTCTGTTGTGAAATCCGGGAGAAGCCAGACCCACGTGGCGCGTTCGTCCAATCAGCTGCCGGTCGACGGCCCTGGCCCCTCCCCTTTCCACTGCGTAGTCAAGACGGCGCCCATTTAGTGCGAGTAGTGTCCATCGTTCCACACTGAACTTTTTGACCATTTTTAGGGGGTCATCCTGGTACTTTCAGTGCACTGACATTTTTGCGTTATCTACACATTATACTTAAAACTAAGTGTTTGAAGTGTGCAAGGGAATGCTTTGAGACACAGCCAAAGACTTAAGACTTGACTTAGACTCTAGCTCAGAGACTTGTGAGCATATCTGGCATTACACACATAAGAACAGATGAGTCATCTTTCTCCTTTTCGTGTCATCTGTCTTAAGTTTATCAATGTAAGTCCTCAAATTTGCAACTTGAGTCCGACTCGAGTCAAGTTGTGCGACTCGAGTCCCCCACCTCTACCTATCGGACTGACTGACAGTTTGGGTGGTGTACTTTTCTTTTCTAAATTAGCTCTCCAAGCTAACGTTAATCCATAGATATAAACACTGTGAACCGATTATAATAAATATTCTTTGTATTAACACATTAATAAGTCTATTTGTTTTGTATTTGATAGTTCATCTTAAGTTTACTTAAGTGGAAGCAGTATATATATCTATGAAGTGGCAGAATGTGACTACTAAACCTATGCTTACAAGCACTAGGCATTACATTTGTAGAATATATTAATATCAAAAGCTAACATTTTCTTGGACTCGATCATAAATACATGTCTGACCTTTGGAACGAACCACAAAAACTACAAAATCACTTGAGATTGACGATATATGGTGATTTTATTTCCATTAGCCCTTTGCCTACATTGACGCTGATGCATTAAATAGGAGTGACTCCCCTGTTCCAAGATGGCGGCTCTGTTGACGCATTCGTTCCAATGAACAGCAGCAGCCAGGCGACATCTAGTGTTTATATCTATGACGTTAGCCAAAGAGTTGACGTATAAAAGCATCAAACATGCATTTTAGATGACGGAGATGAGAGTATCTCCAGTTGTTGCTGGTCCCCGGGACGCAGGAGTTTTCTACCGGGAAGTTGTTGGAAACAAACATTGTGATTGGGTCTACTGGAGTCCTAGTTAACGTACGTTCTTATGACCACCATGTAGCTGTAGGCCACCGTTCCCACACCAACCAGGAAGTATGACAGCGGCATACGGAACTTGAGCCAGCCAATGGCACGCTGGTTGTTGTAGTAACCGTAGAAGAGGACCGAATACTGAGCATAACCCTGTGGATGCAGATTTTAGTTAACGTGATGGGCAACAATTATCTTTCACAGATTACATGCACACTAATATTCCACTGTTATGACAATATTCTTAATTTAATATATGTCATGTAAACAGCATATTCTGTTTGGCTATTCAGAATAAAACCTTTTTCTGAATTTAGCATTTTCAGATTAATTTTCAGATTAATTGATATGTTGGTGTTATTCAGGTTTTAGAAGCATTCTTTGGACATGTATACAGCGCATTCAGAATCTAGGTCTTAAACAGGGTTTTTACAACAGTCTGTGACAGTTTACGGCCTCCTGCCTATTAACAGTGTGATATGGCAGATGTGAGTTGCGCATGCGTCACTTTGTGATAAGTGGCCTACAAGAACCTGCTAACGAGAGACTTCTGTAATGTCTGTAGTAGTCTACAAGAACCTGCTAACAAGAGACTTCTGTAATGTCTGAAGTAGTCTACAAGAACCTGCTAACGAGAGGCTTTTGTAATGTCTGACGTAGCCGACAAGAACCTGCTAATGAGAGACTTCTGTAATGTCTGTAGTAATCTACAAGAACCTGCTAACGAGAGACTTCTGTAATGTCTGAAGTAGTCTACAAGAACCTGCTAATGAGAGACTTCTGTAATGTCTGAAGTAGTCTACAAGAACCTGCTAACGAGAGACTTCTGTAATGTCTGAAGTAGCCTACAAGAACCTGCTAACGAGAGACTTCTGTAATGTCTGTAGTAGTCTACAAGAACCTGCTAACAAGAGACTTCTGTAATGTCTGTAGTAGCCTACAAGAACCTGCTAACAAGAGACTTCTGTAATGTCTGTAGTAGTCTACAAGAACCTGCTAACGAGAGACTTCTGTAATGTCTGAAGTAGTCTATAAGAACCTGCTAACAAGAGACTTCTGTAATGTCTGTAGTAGCCTACAAGAACCTGCTAACAAGAGACTTCTGTAATGTCTGTAGTAGTCTACAAGAACATGCTAACGAGAGACTTCTGTAATGTCAATACAATAAAAATGGACCTACAACGAAGTTGATTCACTGCTGGCTACAAGTTAGCAATCAACCACAACAAAGGCTGTCACTGGAATGGTGTTTTGAGCTAACGGTAACAATCAAACAATCATAGATAGCTACAACGTTTTTGATATGATTTCCATATTCTGTAATTGTTTGTAATGAGAACAGTTTATTATTTTATGGATTTCACAAATTTCAGTAAGACACGTTATGTCGTTAACCATTTAAATCGGAGCAAGCACAACTCACATCTGCACTCGACTCGCATCGGGCAGTGACAGCGAAAATGGGTCAAATTTGGCCCGAGGACAACACAAGGGTTAAGATGTTATTTAATATGTTATTTAATCACTGCCTAAGCACTTCTGATTAGACACTAACTAAATTTCTTTGCTCTGAACTTGTGACACGTGCAATGACAATGAAGTTGAATCAAATGTAAAAACAACTAAATGTATAATTAACTGACTCCAAAGTCCCACAAGACAGCAAAATCCATGGCACTGGGCGCCTCAGCCCTGGGGACAGTCTTTCTTGGGATGGTGCCGTAGGGCCGCCCCATTAACGCCTGTTAGAAATAAGCAAGAGGGTTTAAAACTGAAAGCATTCAAACAAAGAGAGAAATATATAAAAAAGAGCAAAAACTACAGACGCAATACCAGGGAATTATGACTGGTTTGTACCTCTGGGACCATAACAAGGCCAAACGTCAGACAAAACAAGATCATGTTGATGCCGTACATCCACCTCAGGAAGATGAAGTAAGAAGCAACCGAGGAGCCAAAATGGCCTAAAAAAGGCAGAGGGAGTAAACATCAGGATGATTGTTAAAGGGTAACTATGGTTTATTTTAAGTGGGTGATGGAGCAAACAATCTTTGACATTGGTCCAGCATTAAGCGAGAACGCTGCAGTCGGCAGTCAGCGAAACAAGCTACAATATAGGTTAATAGGACAATTGTGCAGCTTGTATACCTTCACAAAAGTGCTTGTTTTGCCGCTGACAGGCTCAGATTAAGTGTGAGAACAAATGAGCGAATGCACAGGGATATATGGGTTAGACTACGTCCTGCTGTGCCCTGCTACGCCCTGCTATGCTCTGCCTTGCCCTGCTACGCCCTGCTATGCCCTGCTGCTATGCCCTGCTACCCCCTGCTATGCCCTGCTACGTCCTGCTATGCTCTGCTGTGCCCTGCTATGCTCTGCTATGCTCTGCTGTGCCCTGCTACGCCCTGCTACATCCTGCTATGCTTTGCTATGCCCTGCTACGTCCTGCTATGCTCTGCTGTGCCCTGCTACGTCCTGCTACACCCTGCTATGTCCTGCTATGCTCTGCTACCTCCATGCTACTCCCTGCTACATCCTGCTTAGTGCACTAAATGCTTGCTCTTGGGGGAAATTACTGGAATTGTTGGGTCTTTGTAAATTATATATTGCGGTCTAGACCTGCTCTATCTGCAAAGTATCTTGAGATAACTGTTGTTATGATTTGCCACTATAAATAAAATGTAATTGAATATAGGTCTTTTATTTGGAGTCAGAAACATTGTCCCAAAAGGGGGGACACAGAGGAGGAAATCCCCAATAGTTTCCTTAAAAACTCTGTGTTAAGTTTTAAATGTTAGATGTGAAGTTTGAGGCTATGAGGGGAACTTACTTTCAATCTCCTTGATTTTCATCTCCCATGGGATGCAGGCAGTTTTGAAGTTTTCAAAGTCCCGTTGAAACTTCATCCATTTCTACGAAAGAAATTATCTTTTTATATTAAAATGCCAACGTATTCGTAAGAACGGGTTCGTATGATATCGTACAAAAACTTATGCACAACAATTTGTATATCCAATACAATTACAGTCACATGAAAGTTAAATTTAGCAGAGGAAAGGTGACAGTGATTACCATGATGGGACAGTCCTTTTGGAGGCAGTTGGTGGTTGAGTTTAGCCAACAAAAAGTGAGAGTCATGCAGCAACGACAGTTAAAGCGTAACTGTCGCCAAAATGCAACCTAGGGTCTTTTTGTGAATGTATCTGAGTCAAACTTTTGTTTAAAAGCATCTTAAGGATGAAAACACCACTTTTAAGATTGACCGTATTTACGTTTTTTCCGCATTTTGAATGGGAGAGCTGCACGGATAGTTCATGGTTTTGTTCAAGAGCTTTCTTTTTAGTAAACTCTGGGTACACAACTAATGTTATCGGTGCTTGCGTTAAGGTGTAGAGCCCCTGGTGATACTTGGAGCCAAGTCTCATGTTGTGTCGAGCCTTCTTAGTGCTTTAAAAATAGTGATTTTGATGCGATCATTGCAGTGCCCCCTAGCTCTCCCATTCAAAAGGCCATTTGACCGAAAACGAAAATATGGTGAATCTTAAAAGTGGCGCTTCTGTCCTAATTATGCTTTTAAACGAAAGTCTGTCTCGGTTACATTCACAAAAAGACCCTAGGTTGCATTTTGGCGACAGTTACGCTTTAAGTTTAGACACCAAAACGACTAGTTAAGTTGAGGAAAAAGATGGTGGTTTGTGTTAAAACACTAGAACTGGGCGCCTGGTTAGCTCACTTGGTAGAGCTGGCGCCCATATTCAGGTGTACTCCTCAATGCAGCGGCCGCAGGTTCAACCCTGACCTGCGGCCTTTTGCTGCATGTCGTTCCCCCCTCTCTCTCCCCCTTCAAGTCTAAGCTGTCCTCTGTCCCTGCTGTTATAAATAAAGGCCTAAAATGCCCAAAAAATTAAAAGTCTTGTGTTTTCTCCTTAACTTCTT
>JABUOV010000139.1:2500-5000 GCA_025617405.1 Perca schrenkii | reverse complement strand
TGTGCATTGAACAAATTAATGATTGGATGTGCCAGAACTTTCTTAAATTAAATGAAGAAAACGGAGGTGGTTGTTTTTGGAGCAAAAGAGGAACGATTGAAAGTCAGCGCCAGCTTCAAATGACAATGTTAAAAACAACAG
Organism: Perca schrenkii; assembly: GCA_025617405.1. Taxonomy (NCBI): domain Eukaryota; kingdom Metazoa; phylum Chordata; class Actinopteri; order Perciformes; family Percidae; genus Perca; species Perca schrenkii. The sequence continues at coordinate 4,859 of JABUOV010000139.1, read as the reverse complement.
ACAAAGCCAGAAATCTTGGTGTAGTCATGGACTCAGACCTAAATTTTAACAGCCACATTAACATAATTAAAAAAATCAGACTATTATCACCTTAAAAATATATCAAGGGTTAGAGGACTTATGTCTCAGCAGGATCTGGAAAAACTTGTCCATGCTTTTATCTTCAGTAGACTTGACTACTGTAACGGTGTCTTTACAGGTCTCCCTAAAAAATCAATCAGACAGCTGCAGCTGATTCAGAACGCTGCTGCTCGAGTCCTCACTAAAACCAGGAAAGTGGATCACATCACTCCAGTACTGAAGTCTCTACACTGGCTTCCAGTGCCTCAAAGAATTGATTTCAAAATACTTTTTACTGGTTTATAAATCACTAAACGGTTTAGGGCCAAAATACATTTCTGATCTGTTACTACATTATGACCCACCCAGACCTCTCAGATCGTCTGGGACAGGTCTACTTGTTGTCCCCAGAGTCAGAACTAAACAGGGGGAAGCAGCGTTCAGTTTTTATGCTCCACATATCTGGAACAAACTCCCAGAAAACTGTAGGTCCGCTGCAACTCTCAGTTCTTTTAAATCTAAGCTAAAGACCTATCTTTTTGATGTTGCTTTTCTTTAAATAATCTATTTTATTAACTTTAATTTCTTATACTGCACTGTAACTTTTATTCTTATACTGCACTATCAATTTTATTCTTGTTTTAATTTGTTTATTAATGTTTTTAAATTGTTTTATAACTGCTCTTTAATGTTTTATGTAAAGCACTTTGAATTGCCCTGTTGCTGAAATGTGCTATACAAATAAAGCTGCCTTGCCTTGCCTTGCCTGGGAGATGGTAGTTCCCAGGAAGCGGAAAGACTCCACAATGTTAATTGTGGAGCCACAGAGGGTGATGGGGGCAGGTGGGGCTGGGTTCTTCCTGAAGTCCACAACCATCTCCACTGTCTTTAGAGCGTTGAGATCTAAATTGTTTTGGTTGCACCACTTCACCAGGTGGTCAGCCTCCGACCTGTAAGCGGACTCGTCTCCATCAGAGATGAGTCCGATGAGGGAGGTGTCGATCCATGAACTTCAGAAGCTTGACGGACTGATGACTGGAGGTGCAGTTGTTGGTGTAGAGGGAGAAGAGCAGAGGCGAAAGAACACAGCCCTGAGGGGATCCAGTGCTGATGGTCTGTGAGTTGGAGACGTGTTTCCCCAGCTTGACATGCTGCTTCCTGTCAGACAGAAAGTCAGTGATCCACCTGCAGGTGGAGTCAGGCACACCAAGCTGGGAGAGCTTCTCCTGGAGCAGAGCCGGGATGATGGTGTTGAAGGCAGAGCTGAAGTCCAAAAAACAGGATCCTGGCGTAGGTTCCTGCAGAGTCCAGGTGCCGGAGGATGTAGTGGAGGGCCCGGTGGACTGCGTCATCTACAGACCTATTGGCTCTGTAGGCAAACTGCAGGGGGTCCAGGAGGGTGTCGGTAATGGCTTTGAGGTGTGAAAGCACAAGGCGCTCAAGGACTTCATAACCACAGAGGTCAGGGCGACGGGTCTGAAGTCATTAAGTCCTGTGGTCCTTGGCTTCTTGGGGACAGGGATGATGGTTGAGGTCTTGAAGCAGGCTGGCACGTGACATGTCTCCAGTGAGGTGTTAAAAATGTCTGTGAACACTGGAGACAGCTGGTCAGCACAGTGCTTCAAGCATGATGGGGAGACAGCATCTGGTCCAGCAGCTTTCCTGGGATTCTGTCTCCTAAAGAGTCTGTTGACGTCCCTCTCGTGGATGGAGAGAGTCGTCACTGAGGTGGGTAGGGGGGTGGAGGTGGAGACCTTTAAGGAGGGCATTGGTGGGGGGGGGGGCCAGGGCCCTGCTGAGGTGGGTGAGGTGGAGGTGATGCACAGTGGCTGTAGCTGTAGGGAGGTGTCGTGGGGGGATGGTGTCAGGACCGACCTTTTGTCTTTCAAATCGACAGTAGAACTCGTTCAGGTCGTTGGCTAGGTGTCGGTCATCGAAGGAGTGGGGGGTTTTTAGGCTTGTAGTTGGTGATCTGCCTAAGTCCTTTCCAGACAGTTGCAGAGTCATTAGCTGAGAACTGGTTTTGGAGTTTCTCAGAGTATCGTCGTTTAGCCTCCTTCACCGCCTTGCTAAACTTGTACTTTGACTCTTTAAATCTGTCTTTGTCCCCACTCCTGAGCAGAGTCTTCCTTAGCCAGCCTTAACCTTCTGAGTTTGGCTGTGAACCAGGGTTTGTCATTGTTGTAACTCACCCTGGTGCATGATGGAACACAGCAGTCCTCACAGAAGCTGATGTATGACGTCACAGCCTCTGTGTACTCATCAGACTGTTGGTAGCAGTCCTGAACACATCCCAGTC
>JABUOV010000138.1:95000-97500 GCA_025617405.1 Perca schrenkii | reverse complement strand
GGGCCTGTGTGTCTCTCTGTGTGTCACTGTGTGTGTGTGTCTGTGTGTGTGTGTCTCTGTGTGTGTGTCACTGTGTGTGTGTGTGTGTCTCTGTGTGTGTGTCTGTGTCACTGTGTGTGTGTGTGTCTGTGTGTGTGTGTCTCTGTGTGTGTCTGTGTGTGTGTGTGTCTGTGTCTCTGTGTGTGTCTGTGTGTGTCTCTGTGTGTGTGTGTCTCTGTGTGTGTGTGTCACTGTGTGTGTGTGTCTGTGTGTGTCTGTGTCACTGTGTGTGTCTGTGTGTCACTGTGTGTGTGTGTGTGTCTCTGTGTGTGTGTGTGTCACTGTGTGTGTGTGTGTCTCTGTGTGTGTGTGTGTCACTGTGTGTGTGTGTCTGTGTGTATCTCTGTGTGTGTGTGTCTCTGTGTGTGTGTGTGTCACTGTGTGTGTGTGTGTCTGTGTGTCTCTGTGTGTGTGTCTCTCTCTCTGTGTGTGTGTGTCTCTGTGTGTGTGTGTCTCGTGTGTGTGTGTGTCTCTGTGTGTGTGTCTCTGTGTGTGTGTGTCTCTGTGTGTGTGTGTCTCTGTGTGTGTGTCTCTGTGTTTGTGTGTGTCTCTGTGTGTGTGTGTGTCTCTCTGTGTGTGTGTGTCTCTGTGTGTGTGTGTCTCTGTGTGTGTGTGTCTCTGTGTGTGTGTGTGTGTGTGTGTGTGTGTCTCTCTGTGTGTGTGTCTCTGTGTCTGTGTGTGTGTGTGTGTGTGGGACTGTGTGTGTGTGTGTGTGTCTCTGTGTGTGTGTGTGTGTGTCTGTGTGTGCTCTCTCTGTGTCTTTGTGTGTGTGTGTGTGTGTCTCTCTGTGTGTGTGTGTGTGTGTGTGTCTGTGTCTGTCTCTCTGTGTGTGTCTGTGTGTCTGTGTGTGTGTGTGTGTGTGTGTGTGTGTGTGTGTGTGTGTGTGTGTGTGTGTCTCTGTGTGTGTCTGTGTCTCTGTGTGTGTGTGTGTGTGTGTGTGTGTGTGTGTGTGTGTGTGTGTGTGTGTGTCTGTGTGTGTGTGTCTGTGTCTGTCTGTGTGTCTGTGTGTGTCTGTGTGTGTGTGTGTGTGTGTGTGTGTGTGTGTGTCTGTGTGTGTCTGTGTCTCTGTGTGTGTGTGTGTGTCAGATAGGACCTTTTGAATACTCTGATTGATAAGCTGTTATCAGACAGAATGTGCAGCTCCAGCGTCTGCAGAGAGCAAACAGACACCGGTGAATGACACGCTGACATCATGACATCATGCCACCATGACATCATGCCACCATGACATCATGCCACCATGACACCAATAAAGTCACGTGGACTAAATTTATTAGCTGTTCAACTCTGTGATGTTTGAAGGTCAGCGAACACATCGAATGTCTCCGCCTGACACAAAAACTCCTCCCACTGTTCCCATCAGCGTCCAAAAATAACCTGCAGGACATCCCATAATAACCTGAACAGACTGGCCAGGTAACATACAGGACATCCCATAATAACCTGAACAGACTGGCCAGGTAACATACAGGACATCCCATAATAACCTGAACAGACTGGCCAGGTAACATACAGGACATCCCATAATAACCTGAACAGACTGGCCAGGTAACATACAGGACATCCCATAATAACCTGAACAGACTGGCCAGGTAACATACAGGACATCCCATAATAACCTGAACAGACTGGCCAGGGTTATATACAGGACATCCCATAATAACCTGAACAGACTGGCCAGGTAACATACAGGACATCCCATAATAACCTGAACAGACTGGCCAGGTAACATACAGGACATCCCATAATAACCTGAACAGACTGGCCAGGTTATATACAGGACATCCCATAATAACCTGAACAGACTGGCCAGGTAACATACAGGACATCCCATAATAACCTGAACAGACTGGCCAGGTTATATACAGGACATCCCATAATAACCTGAACAGACTGGCCAGGTTATATACAGGACATCCCATAATAACCTGAACAGACTGGCCAGGTAACATACAGGACATCCCATAATAACCTGAACAGACTGGCCAGGTTATATACAGGACATCCCATAATAACCTGAACAGACTGGCCAGGTAACATACAGGACATCCCATAATAACCTGAACAGACTGGCCAGGTAACATCACAGGACATCCCATAATAACCTGAACAGACTGGCCAGGTAACATACAGGACATCCCATAATAACCTGAACAGACTGGCCAGGTAACATACAGGACATCCCATAATAACCTGAACAGACTGGCCAGGTAACATACAGGACATCCCATAATAACCTGAACAGACTGGCCAGGTTATATAACATAACAATATGCTAACATCCTATTAACATACTAATATAGCTAATATATGCTAACACCCTAACATAATGTTAACATGCTAACATAGCTAACGTGTGCTCACATGCTAATATATGCTAACATCCTAACATATGTTAACATGCTAATATATGCTAACATGCTAATATATGCTAACATTCTAACATATGTTAACATACTAA
>JABUOV010000138.1:85000-90000 GCA_025617405.1 Perca schrenkii | reverse complement strand
GAGTAACTAAAAAGACCCAACAGATAACGTAGTGGACAAACATACCACCTTAAAAACTCGTTAGCTTTCGTTAGCTGTGGCGTTGTTCCACTACGTGGTACCAGCTCCACTCTCCATCGCAGTCACATTACCTACTAAAAGTCAGCGACATGCACTCGCTGCATGGGCTCTCCTGGTTGCTTGGAAACAGGAAACAGAAATTCTCCGGTGCTACCTTCAAGCACGTCTTAAAGAAGTTACTTCAGGAGGTCTCGTTGAGTCACGAGAACGATGTTTTTGGATTTAAAAAGTTAAAAGTAGTTATTTCTCGATAAAAGTAACAAAATATAAGAGGTAAAACGCCAAAACATATCAGATATGTAGAGAAATATCAGATGTCCTGAAGAGTTTTTTTGTCCTTTGCATTTTGAATTATTTTCTTCCGACTCCAAGCTGCCCCTTCACTTTGATTGGCTGGCGCTTCTGTCGCATCGTTCCGCATTTGCATAAAAGAGACTTCTTGTTAATGTCCGCTATGAGGAAACTACCGTGACATAATGCGACACACACACACACACACACACACACACACGACGTGGAAGGTGTGGGTTTCTGATTCTCAGCATGTCGTGATCTTAGATTTATAAGTTTCTATCTCTGTTCAGGGTAGTTCTGACATATTGAGCATCAAAGTTTTTACATCCCAGCTATTTTGTGAGAGGGAACCTTTTTATTTTACTAATAACTAACTAAGAAAATATTTTTTTTTAACAAAAAATAACAACACACAGGCATTAATAAACACCTAAGGGATCAGATTATGTCAAAAAAACTAAATTGTGGAGATAGAACCTTATATAATTCTAAGCTCACGATGTGGCAGTTTACCAGAAGACAAATTTAGTTTCTAAAGAAGCTGGAGCAGCAAAAAAAAAAAAAACAACTCATTTGCAACGATACTAGAGGAGTTGAAATTAACCAAATAATGGATGCATGGAATCGTGGACAGGAACGATGATGCATCGATAATCGGCTGGCTCATAATCCATTATTTCTCTTTATAATGTAATGTAGGCCTAACAACATTTTTGTTTACATATTCTGATATGTTTTGCACATTCAGGAGGTGCCATGTGCTCAGTGCTGTATAGTTTTATGTATCAAGTAGGGCTGGGAAATATATTGATATTATATTGACATCGTGAACCCATTTAGGCCTAAAACGTCTGCAAAAAAAGGCCTTTTTATGCCCAAGTACTTTTCTGTAAACCCCCTCCCAAAACCTAAGGGTTTCCAGAAATATTTGTAAAAAGCCTACTAAAATCTTAATTTCTCAGGCTCTATAGCAGATAAAAACATTAAATAAAAAGCATTTGAGAGCTTACTTCTTTGGCTTTCAACTTGACTGACTTTCTTGGCCATAATCTTCAACTGCATTTAAAAAAAATCTATAAACAAAAATGACGCAGATGCGTGTTCAGGTCTTAGATGTGTGATCAGGTATGAATGGGTTAAGTGTTGTCTTTTCCTGCTTTTAAAGGCTGCATTACAGTAAAGTCATTTTCTGATCTTACCAGACTTGTTCTAGCTCTTCTATTATTTGTACCTTTACCCACTTAGTCACATCTACATTACTGAAGATTATTTATCTAAAATCTCATTGTGAAGAGGTTTTGTTAAAGCACCAATTGTAAACCCTAAAATATCGCCACAATATCGACATTGAGGTGTTAGGACAAGAATATCATGATATCTGATTTTCTCCATATCGCCCAGCCCTAGTATGCAGTTTATTTAGTATCAGAGCTCTGCAGAATGTTTGGTTTTTGAAGCTTGAAAAGCTATGAATTAAATATCCTACATGGGCCTAATAGAAACATGATTAAATATCCTACATGGCTTTAATAGAAACATGGATTAGACGCATCGTGATGCATCGAGATATCGAATCAAATTGAATCGCTGACGTGATAATCGTGATTGAATCGGGAGATCAGTTTAGATTCACACCTCTAGTGTGATAACGCAGCGATTAGTGAAGATTCCCTCCAACCAATCAGCAGTCTGCAGGTTTTCTCGTCACCTTTTTGGTATCGCCTCAGCTCGCTGGGAGCCTCCACTGAGGTGATGCTAAATAAATTAGCTGTTAGCAGCTACCAGGGACTGTTTATCAGAACGGAAAAAACACCCCAAAAAAGGCGAGCAGAGCTGGTACCATGTGATGGAAAGACGCCAAAAGACGTGTTTGTTAAGAAAGCTCTTTGTAGAATAACAAGAAGAATATATACATCCTAAAAAAGAAACAAACAGGGAATAAAAGACTTTACATGTTGATCCTTTGGCGCAGCGTTTTAAACGTCCAGCTCGCAGGACTTCCTGTCGCATCTTCTGTCACGCTTAGAAAAAATAAAAATAAAAATAAAAGTCCAAAAACTCAGAATCTGAGCAGCACACCGCGTTAGAAAAAGTCAACTTATTTTCACTTTAAAAACACTTTTTGTTAATTTTTTTTTTTTTTTTTACACACAATTCAATAAATTATATTAATAGAATAACTTTCAATAAAATTTCTCTTTTTTTTTTTGTGGAATTTTTCACATTCTGGAAAATTTTAACTTTTGTGTTCCTAGTTTTCCAGGTGGATTGTGGGAATATTTTTTGGCAGAGAGAGAGAGAGAGGTGTGTGGGGGAGTTGATCTGAGAAAATAAAATAAAATAAAATAAAAGCAGGAAGTTTCCAGCGTGAGAAGTAGAAGAAGAATCCAGAATTTAAAGTTTTTCACAATTTTTCAAAATTCTGAATGAAAACTTTGCCAACGTTTCTAAATCTGTCTGTCTGTGTCCTGTGTGTGTGTCCTGTGTGTGTGTGTCCTGTGTGTGTGTCCTGTGTGTGTGTCCTGTGTGTGTGTCCTGTGTGTGTGTGTCCTGTCTGTGTGTGTTTCCTGTGTGTGTGTGTGTGTGTGTGTGTAAAAGAGTTAACAAACCAAAAAGACAACTAGAAGAAGTTTCCAGAAAAGCTGCAGCAGGCGAACGCTCCAGTAATCAAACGTTTTCTGGTCCACATCTTCTCCAGGTTTAGAAAAACCTCAACATATCCAAGATTGATTTGGCGTGTGTGTGTGTGTGTGTGTGTGTGTGTGTGTGTGTGTGTGTATACGTGTGTGTGTGTAAAGTTCATTTCCGAAGTAAAAAAAACCCCCAAAAAACAAGTCGTGACATTAAACTCCAACGTGTGAAGTGACAGAGAGAAGTTTCCGTAAGAAGCTGCAGGGCTAACCGTAATCAAAACGTCTGATGTGGCTCCGCCCCCTCTCTCACTGCCCATTGGCCGAGCTGTTGTTGTTGGGGGCGGGGCTAGCTCCCTCTCCAGCGCTGCCGGTGGGCGCGTGCACGTTGTCGGCCAGGTTGTGCGCGTGCTCGAGGAAGAGGTCTTTGAGCACGCTCAGCTCTTTGCTCAGCAGTTTGATCTTGGCCTCGAGCCGCTCGTTCTCCTCCTTGAGCTCGTTGACGCGCTGCTGCGTGTCCATGGCCTTCTGCTTGCTGCGCATGCGGCTCTTCTTCACCGCCAGGTTGTTGCGCTCGCGCCTCTGGCGGTACTCGTCGCTCTCCTTGTCTGCCGACGGCTTCTTCATCTTCGCGGCCTTCCCGCCTCCGGCTAGGGCTGGGGGCGGGCGATAGGGAGAAAATATCAGATATTTGATTTGATTCAATTGTAAGAGAGTGCCTTACACTAGGGCTGGGCGATATATCGATGTTATATCGATATATCGTGATATGAGACTAGATAGCGTCTTAGATTTTGGATATCCTAATATCGTGATATGACATAAGTGTCTTTTCCTGGTTTTAAAGACTGCATCACAGTGAAGTGATGACCTTTTCTGAACTCACCAGACTGTTTTAGCTGTTATATTATTAATGATTATTTATCTAAAATATAAGTGTGAAGATATTTTGCGAGAGCACCAACTGTCAACTCTAGAATATATCGCCGCAATATCGATATCGAGGTATTTGGTCAAGAATATCATGATATCTGATTTTCTCTATATCGCCCAGCCCTATATCAGAAAATATGGGACGTAGAAATAAGCGCTGAAAATGTTTAGAAGAAAAATTTAACAATTTAAAACAAACCTTATGGAGCTTTGATTTCATAAAAGGTTCTCCTGTTGTTATACAGTATTTATGTTTACATTTTATTGTTATTTGAACAGCTGAGCGTTGAACCAGGTGAAGAAACCGGTTTATTATTCATTTGATTTTTTAACAGTTTCTATGAAACTACTTGTGACATGTCATATTTGGCTTTAACTTTGACTGAACATTTGCTCTCACTTTGCGGAAATCGGGATATATATCGTATATCGATATTCAGCCAACATATATCGGGATATGACTTTTGGTCCATATCGCCCAGCCCTACCTTACACATGATAAAAAAAAAAAAAAGACATCAAATACAATCGAGGATAAAAACAAAATAAAGTCCAAGACTTATTTCCATTGTGGTCCTCAACACACATCAGGACAAGACAAGATACTCAATGACATAAAAACATTTTTCTTTAATAAATAAAAATAGTAACATCTAGGGCTGCCACCTCTTAGTGGATTAGTCGACTAATCGGTAGTTTTGGTCTTAGTCGACTAAGATTTCTTTAGTCCATTAGTCATTTTTTATGCTTATTCATGCTTAATTACTTATTTCCAAGAAACCTCTGAGCACATTTCTGGTAAACACAAGATTTAAAGTGGTGCTTTTGCAGGATTAATTGTGGAGAAACTCAGTTTTACAGATGGTTAATTAACTACATTTATATTGTTCTTTTCTAGTCTTAACCACCTCTCAAAGAGCACAGCTCTGTCAATTAAATCAACTAATCCATTAGTCGACTAAATCCTATAAGTGTTAGTCCACTAAGAAGTTCTTTAGTCGAGGACAGCCCTAGTTAAAACCTTACCTCCGGTTGAAGTGTTAGCGTTGCGTTGCGAAGCTGAGGGACTTGCTGCAGGTCGCC
>JABUOV010000138.1:65000-80000 GCA_025617405.1 Perca schrenkii | reverse complement strand
CAGCTGCTAGCCTAGCTAGCTAGCCAGGTAGCATAACAGTCTGTTAAGCTGGGAGAGGCTCCGGTTGCTACTGCACATTCAAGAACCGAGAAGAAAGTTAGCTAGAGGATGAAGAGAGTTAGCTAGAGGATGAAGAGAGTTAGCTAGAGGATGAAGAAAGTTAGCTAAAGGATGAAGAAAGTTAGCTAGAGGATGAAGAGAGTTAGCTAGAGGATGAAGACAATTAGCTAGAGGATGAAGACAATTAGCTAGAGGATGAAGAGAGTTAGCTAGAGGATGAAGAGAGTTAGCTAGAGGATGAAGAGAGTTAGCTAGAGGATGAAGAAAGTTAGCTAGAGGATGAAGAGAGTTAGCTAGAGGATGAAGAGAGTTAGCTAGAGGATGAAGAAAGTTAGCTAGAGGATGAAGAAAGTTAGCTAGAGGATGAAGAGAGTTAGCTAGAGGATGAAGAGAGTTAGCTAGAGGATGAAGAGAGTTAGCTAGAGGATGAAGAAAGTTAGCTAGAGGATGAAGAGAGTTAGCTAGAGGATGAAGACAATTAGCTAGAGGATGAAGACAGTTAGCTAGAGGATGAATAGAGTTAGCTAGAGGATGAATAGAGTTAGCTAGAGGATGAAGAGAGTTAGCTAGAGGATGAAGAAAGTTAGCTAGAGGATGAAGAAAGTTAGCTAGAGGATGAAGAGAGTTAGCTAGAGGATGAAGACAGTTAGCTAGAGGATGAAGACAATTAGCTAGAGGATGAATAGAGTTAGCTAGAGGATGAATAGAGTTAGCTAGAGGATGAAGAAAGTTAGCTAGAGGATGAAGAGAGTTAGCTAGAGGATGAATAAAGTTAGCTAGAGGATGAAGAGAGTTAGCTAGAGGATGAATAGAGTTAGCTAGAGGATGAAGAAAGTTAGCTAGAGGATGAAGAAAGTTAGCTAGAGGATGAAGAGAGTTAGCTAGAGGATGAAGAGAGTTAGCTAGAGGATGAAGAGAGTTAGCTAGAGGATGAAGAAAGTTAGCTAGAGGATGAAGAGAGTTAGCTAGAGGATGAAGACAATTAGCTAGAGGATGAAGAGAGTTAGCTAGAGGATGAATAGAGTTAGCTAGAGGATGAAGAGAGTTAGCTAGAGGATGAAGAGAGTTAGCTAGAGGATGAAGAAAGTTAGCTAGAGGATGAAGAGAGTTAGCTAGAGGATGAAGAAAGTTAGCTAGAGGATGAAGAGAGTTAGCTAGAGGATGAAGAGAGTTAGCTAGAGGATGAAGAAAGTTAGCTAGAGGATGAAGAGAGTTAGCTAGAGGATGAAGAAAGTTAGCTAGAGGATGAAGAGAGTTAGCTAGAGGATGAAGAGAGTTAGCTAGAGGATGAAGAGAGTTAGCTAGAGGATGAAGAGAGTTAGCTAGAGGATGAAGAAAGTTAGCTAGAGGATGAAGAGAGTTAGCTAGAGGATGAAGAAAGTTAGCTAGAGGATGAATAGAGTTAGCTAGAGGATGAAGAGAGTTAGCTAGAGGATGAATAGAGTTAGCTAGAGGATGAAGAGAGTTAGCTAGAGGATGAATAGAGTTAGCTAGAGGATGAATAGAGTTAGCTAGAGGATGAAGAAAGTTAGCTAGAGGATGAAGAGAGTTAGCTAGAGGATGAAGAAAGTTAGCTAGAGGATGAAGAAAGACCGGAGATACACCAGAACAACGTGTGATCAAGAGAGGAGCAGTCTGTTGTTCCCAAGTTTTTTGTTTCTAACAAATCGGACATAATTTAGCCACTGTTGTTGCCCGTCGCTCTAACGTTACTCGGCCGTGCTACCGTTAAAGACATGTCACTTCAAGCATGCAGCGGAGCAACATTATGAACGCAATCCACCTCCGGTCCCGCTACAGACCGCTGAGAAAGACGGGTTCAGAGTAATGATTAAAACTCTGGATTTAAGATGTCTCTCCTCGCTGAAATACGTCCGCCAACCTGCTAACGTTATTCAAACAGAGAAGGAGGCTGACAGCAGAGCTCCGTTCAGTCGCCCACTACAACAACACTACAACCTAACTTACCTGTGGCCAAGGTAGTGTTTATACAACTAGCTTACAACTATTTAGTTTTGAAAGGGAAACAATGTTAAAGTTGTTTGTATGTGTATTCATTCGATTTGAGTTTATTTACTACTTTGCAGTTTGTACAATACAAATAGTTTAGCTTCTGTAACTGTTTGATGGATTCTCCTTCATATAAAGTTATTGTATAATGTCGTGAAGCCAAACCCTTTATAAAAGCTTTTAGTAAACATGATGAAATTAACATGTTTTTGAGATATTCTATGTACTCCTGACAGTAGAATAAGCCATTATAAACCTATATAAAGGTGGCCCATTATTATTTATTTAAATTTATTTTAAGAAGTTTGATTACATTATATTTTCGATTTGAATGCACAGTTGTTTTTTAAATAACATAAATAAGAATTCAATACATTACATCTATGTTATTTTGTCTTAGTTAGGAAAGTAATGTTTAGTTAGGAAGGTCTGGTGCCTTTAGTGTCTTCCATATGGTGGAAGGAAGGTATAAGGTGGAAGGTATACAGTTTATTATTAATTCAGCGACGGTATCGGATCGGTATCGGCAGATACACAAAGCCCTGGCATCGGTATCGGGACTGAAAAAGTTGGATCGGTGCATCCCTAATGAAAATAAAGAAACACATTGAATGAGAAGGTGTGTCCAAACTTTTGGCCTGTACTGTATGTATGTATGGGTCTCTGTGTGTGTGAGTGTATATATATATATACATATATATATATATATATATATATATATATATATATATATATATATATATGTGTGTGTGTGTGTGTGTATGTGTATGTATATCTTCCTGGAGAGTGAATAAACCCAATAAAATGTATTTTGTACATCTGCAGTCAGCCTGCAGAGTCTTAACTGACCTGAATCCATCACTCAGGAGGTTCCCCCCCCCACCCCAGAGGACATCTGAGAGATGGTAATTGGTCGGATTGTTATCCTGCACGACCAATTAGCAGCGGCGCTGTGATTGGCCGGCGCGTTGCCATGCAGCCAGTCAGCTGTTTGCTCCGCTGTTGCCTGGTGTTGCATCATCATCATCGGCTCTCTTTGTGCCAGCAGAGAGGGGAACTCCGGAGTCACGCGGGGCTAATGCACAAACCTCAGCTTTTAAGCTTTTATCTTAACGTAACGTGCGATAATCTTTGACTTAACGTTACGTAACAACACGACTAAACATCGCACATCCTTCGGTCGCTTCGCCGTCCGCCAACTTTTTAATTTCTAAACACTTTTCACAACTTTGTGTTCACGGAAATAAGCCAGCACATAGTTCACAACATACCGCTTCAACACTGTGAATATCAACGCTTATGTGGGTCTATTTGTCCTTTAAAACACACACAAACTAAACTACTTTCCTCTCTGTCACTAACCGTTCAGCTGGACAGCTAGCCAGCTAACGTTAGCTAGCGGTGCTAACAAACGGCTAAAACGTCACTGTTCGCGTCTGTTTTCGGTCCTAAAAAAGAGTTTTAAACACAGTTTACCTTCACGGGGCGGCGGGGTAGTCAACCATCCGTCAAAGTAGAAGAAGTTAACGCAGAAATAGTGCGTTTAATCCCGTCTGTGTGTGAGCGCTGACTGTTTTTGTTTGGAACATGGAGAGGAGAGACGATTGCGAAATCTCTTTTACCATGTACGGCAATGTCCACGATCAGCCAATCAGAGGCGAGGGGGGCGGCAGCGAAGCAAGCGCTCGGCCAATCATGAGCGAGTGTGCGGCTGAGTGATGCAATGCCTACTATGTGACTGACATCTCGTTCCACCAATAGGAAGCGGGCATTTTTCTGTTGGTTTTGTTTACGTAATATGAGGTTGGTCAAAGGAGTTCAAACACGCATGACTTCATCTCTGAATGATGAAACTGAATCACACTGAAACTACTAATTATACACACTCTAATTATATAATAATAACTTATATGATGTCATGCTTTTGTACACAGAATACACGTTAAAAATACTTTATTTTAAAGATTAAAAAAAAGGGAAGTAAAGAAAGTCAGCAACAATTACAAAAACGTCCCAAAAAATATATATTTTTAAATGTAGCTAGTAGTATTAGGTGAATTTATTAGTGATGGCAGCTTTTAAATTAAAGATGTAAAAATGTAAAAATATTTTTTTATTTTATATTACAAAAAATCTGTGAAAAAAAAAAAATCAAACAAAAGTCAAATGTTGAAAAAAATATATTTAAAATACGTAAAGAAAACGTCCAAAAATAATCAAAAAAAATCATGTTCATGTTCACGACGAGTATTCAGATTCTCCCCAGACTCCATGTAAATAATCAGGACTTTTAGCGTGTATAGAGCCAGCATATCTCCACCAGACTCCATGTAAATAATCAGGACTTTTAGCATGTATAGAGCCAGCATATCTCCACCAGACTCCATGTAAATAATCAGGACTTTTAGCGTGTATAGAGCCAGCATATTTCCACCAGACTCCATGTAAATAATCAGGACTTTTAGCGTGTATAGAGCCAGCATATCTCCACCAGACTCCATGTAAATGATCAGGACTTTTAGCGTGTATAGAGCCAGCATATCTCCACCAGACTCCATGTAAATGATCAGGACTTTTAGCGTGTATAGAGCCAGCATATCTCCACCAGACTCCATGTAAATAATCAGGACTTTTAGCGTGTATAGAGCCAGCATATCTCCACCAGACTCCATGTAAATAATCAGGACTTTTAGCGTGTATAGAGCCAGCATAACTCCACCAGACTCCATGTAAATAATCAGGACTTTTAGCGTGTATAGAGCAAGCATATCTCCACCAGACTCCATGTAAATAATCAGGACTTTTAGCGTGTATAGAGCCAGCATATCTCCACCAGACTCCATGTAAATAATCAGGACTTTTAGCATGTATAGAGCCAGCATATCTCCACCAGACTCCATGTAAATAATCAGGACTTTTAGCGTGTATAGAGCCAGCATATTTCCACCAGACTCCATGTAAATAATCAGGACTTTTAGCGTGTATAGAGCCAGCATATCTCCACCAGACTCCATGTAAATGATCAGGACTTTTAGCGTGTATAGAGCCAGCATATCTCCACCAGACTCCATGTAAATGATCAGGACTTTTAGCGTGTATAGAGCCAGCATATCTCCACCAGACTCCATGTAAATAATCAGGACTTTTAGCGTGTATAGAGCCAGCATATCTCCACCAGACTCCATGTAAATAATCAGGACTTTTAGCGTGTATAGAGCCAGCATAACTCCACCAGACTCCATGTAAATAATCAGGACTTTTAGCGTGTATAGAGCCAGCATATCTCCACCAGACTCCATGTAAATAATCAGGACTTTTAGCGTGTATAGAGCAAGCATATCTCCACCAGACTCCATGTAAATAATCAGGACTTTTAGCGTGTATAGAGCCAGCATATCTCCACCAGACTCCATGTAAATAATCAGGACTTTTAGGGTGTATAGAGCCAGCATATCTCCACCAGACTCCATGTAAATAATCAGGACTTTTAGCGTGTATAGAGCCAGCATAACTCCACCAGACTCCATGTAAATAATCAGGACTTTTAGCGTGTATAGAGCCAGCATATCTCCACCAGACTCCATGTAAATAATCAGGACTTTTAGCGTGTATAGAGCCAGCATATCTCCACATGTAAATGGGTGAATTAAGGGTTTATTTCATCCAAACCAGAGTGGTGATTGTTGGAACAGTGGAAAGATGAACCAAGACGGCTTTTGGTAGTTTTATTTGGTTTCTGTCCACTTTGAATGAAGTGTGTTTAACGATGATAAAAGTCCTGATTATTTACATGAAGCCTGGTGGGGTTTGGTGATATTGGTAAAAAATTGCACTTCCACAGAACAGGGAGAAATGCAGCCGACAGAGGGCGCTCCAGTCCGTTTGTTCAGCCTTCTCTCAGTCTCTCTTTAGTCCTGACATGAACCGTGTTAACCCCCCTGCAGGGACACCAGTGATATAAACCGTGTTACCGCCCCCCCTCTGCAGGGACCCCCGGTGAAGTCTGCCCCGGGAGTCACGACGACAGACACGAGTTTAATGACCGACAAGTCGAAACTCAATCTCGCCATTTGTAGAGAATTTTTATTTTTTTGGACTTATTGCATTAAAATATACTCTCACAATTGAGAAATATGGTTTGGGACACTTACATTTTCACAAAATAACAAACGAGAAATGATAAAAATCAACTAAAAACACTTTTTTTAGGATTTTTTTTCTTATTAACATCCGTGTTTTAAGTCTTTAAAATGTGTCGTGTTGTCTTTAAGTGTAGCCTAATGACAGACTGTTAAATATGAATGTTTTATTCGCAAAACAGCATTATAAAACATCATTTCTTAGGAGCGCCTCGATAAACTCAGAAGAGTTTTAAAAAGCGAACAGCCATGTTTTATATATTTGGCTTGTGCCGAATTGTAGAGTGGCTCGTGCTCTTTCGGAGTCTCAAACTCACTTTTTTGTGCATTTTGTCCAGTTTGATAATTATATAAAAATTACTTTGATGACCATGATATCTGAATGGAGTTCGCAGTGAGGAGCGTAACACAGGCTGGAATTAACGTTCCATTCTGTGCTGCGCTCGTTTCAGGAGCAGCGCGTTAAAACACTTTCAGGAGAGTTTTAAAAAGCGAACAACCACGGTTCATACTTTATACTTAAGCCGAATTGAAGAGTGGCTCGTGCTCTTTCAGAGTCTCAAACTCACGTTTTGTGAATCTTGTCCCAATTTGGATAAAGATGTAGAAATTACTTTAATGACGAAGATTTCTGAACGGAGTTCGCAATAAGGAGCTTTAACACTTAACACGGGCTGGAATTAACATTCTGTTCTGTTCGCCCCCGCAAAAAAAACACTGTTCTGTGCAGTGTGTGTGTGTGCGTGTGTGCATGCATGCATGTGTGTGTGTGTGTGTGTGTGTGTGTGTGTGCCCCGCCCACTGCCCCACTCCCTCCTCCTGCTATATAACCGCAGTTTGACAGCTCCCAGTTTACTGAGCAGGAGGAATCAGACGGGACTCCCTGCAGCTTTCAGCCGCTTCTCTCTGCTTCTCTCTCTCTCTGCTCTGGATCACAAATAATAAAAACCTGTTTTTACACTCACGTTACTCACCGATCTTCTGCGCAGCAATTCGGCGCATGTGTGGAGGTGTGTAACCCCCCTCATCTCACTCAGCCGAGGACCGGGCACTTGGAAAGCTGACTTTTTGTGTCCAAGCAAAAACTGAATTCTTCCCGGGGAGTTTTCTATCGCCATGTATGCTCGGGTTTAGATCCTCCATGGAGCTCTCTAACCTGTACGAGGTCGCGCCCCGGCCCCTGATGAGCAGCCTGACCCACGGACAGCAGCCCTCCTCCGGCTACAGAGACCCGGCCGACCTCGGCGGGGACATCGGAGACAGCGAGACCTCCATCGACCTGAGCGCCTACATCGATCCGTCGGCGTTCAACGACGACTTTCTGGCCGACTTGTTCCACCACAGCTCCCGGCAGGACAAACTCAAGATCATGAACGGGGAGTACGAGTCCGTGCCGTCGTGTGTCGGCGGTCCGGGACCCCAGCAGCCGCAGCCGCAGCACCCCTACATGTCCAACTACATGGAGTCCAAGATGGAGCCTCTGTACGAGCACAACCCGCGTAGAATCCGTCCCGTGGCGATCAAGCAGGAGCCGCGCGACGATGACGACATGAACCCGGGAATGCCTCCGACCTATCACCACCCGCACGCGCAGCAGTACTCCCAGCAGCAGCAGCAGCCCCAGCAGCAGCCGCACCTCCAGTACCAGATCCAGCACTGCGCTCAGACCACAATGCACCTCCAGCCGGGTCACCCGACGCCCCCGCCGACCCCGGTGCCTAGCCCGCATCAACACCACCCGCACCCGCACCACCACGCGCACCACCACGCTCACCAGGGCGCCATGAAGCTGCTGGAACACCCGCGGGGAAGCAGCAGCGGCAGCAGCGGCAGCGGGAGCGAAAAAGGCGGGAAATCCAAGAAGAACGTGGACAAGAACAGCCCGGAGTACCGGCTGAGGCGCGAGCGCAACAACGTGGCCGTGCGCAAAAGCCGAGACAAGGCGAAGATTCGCAACATGGAGACGCAGCACAAAGTGGTGGAGCTGACCACGGACAACGACCGGCTGCGGCGGAGGGTGGAGCACCTGACCCGGGAGCTGGACACGTTACGGGGCATCTTCCGACAGCTGCCCGACGGGTCCTTCAAACCGCCGGGCAGCTGAGAGGCACCGAGCCGCTGCCGCTGCCGCTGCCGCTGCCGCCGCCGCTGCCGCTGCCGCTGCTGCCGCTGACGGACCAACAAGCAGGTGTCCTGTTGCCAAAAAGTGATCCAGAGGAAAACAGCTTGTTACTGGATGTATTACCCCTTTAAAAAGGTATTTTTGTTTTAACAGATTAGAAAGGTATGTGTGGGTTGTAAGCTGTCAGATAAAATCCTCATGAATGCATGAGATAGGAAAAAAAAAACTTTTAAACACAAGTTATTAGCTGTGATCCCTTTTTGGCAAGTGCAAAAGTGCATTTTATGGGTTGTAGGTTATTGGACCTTTTTAAAAAGGTTTTAATTTTTTTTTTTTAACAGATAAAAAAAAAAATCTTTGAGGGTTATAATCTGTCAGATAAAAGCCTTTCATGAATGAAATCAAGTCATTTTTGGGGCAGAAACAACCTCTTAAACACAAGGTAGAAGCTGCGATCACTTTTTAGCAAGCGCAAAAGTGCATTTTATGGGTTGTATTGGCCCTTTAAAAGTTTTTTTTTCTACAGATAATACATTCTGTGCAGGCTGTAATCTGCCAGATAAGCCTTATCTCTAAATCAAGTCAGTTTGAGGCAGAAACAACCTTTCAAACGCAGAGCTGGGGGCTGTGCATGATCACTTTTTGGCAAGTGTAAAAAGCGCATTATAAGGGTTGTACTGGCCCCTTTTAAAACAGATAAAAAGCTGGGAGACGCAGCCACTTTTTTGCAAGTGCAAAAGTGTAAAAAGTGCATTTTAAGGGTAGTACTTGCCCTTTAAAAGTTATGTTTTCGGCTATAATCTGTCAGATGAGACAGAAAACAACATTTTACACAAAGTAGGGGGCTGCAATCACTTCTTTGCAAGTGCAAAAAAAAAGGGCTGGATTGTTTTTTTTGGCGGACGATCACTTTTTGGCACGACACCCGTCTGGAGATGGACTTTTTGGGGATTTAAACTCTTTCTTTTCTACGTGTTTTCATGTGTTTTTCGGACTCTAAAGGCTCCAATCGTTCGTCTTTACCTGAAAACATGACACCCGTCTGCACAGAAAAGAGTTTTTTTGAGAGTTTCGGACACTTTCGGAGCCAAAAAAAGCTGAAAAAGTTGAACTTCTGATCGCAGAAAATGACAGTTTTTACGTAAAACAAGGAGACTTTTTTTTTTTTTTTGGAGCCAAAGTGTTGAGACAGTTGAACTTTTAAAGATTCCAGAAAGTTCTCCAAAAACCAAGGACTGGAAACAGGTGACTATGTGTCACCGTCATCTCATTGGCTGATCCTGTTTCACCTGTTTGTGAGACACAATGACTCGTTTTTGTGTTTTGATTTTTTGCAGTTTTTAATGTGCCTTCTTTAAAAAAAAAAAATACAAAAAACTTTTATTGTGCAAAAAAAAAAAAAAAGAAGCCGATAAGCTCCAGCAAATAATAAGCAGAGGGTTGGCTGTTTACGGTGCCTTGTGTTACGAGACGCACTCAACTCACATATCAGTGCAGCTAAAGCAGGGCCAGAGATAAGGAGACAGCCGTGGAACAAGACGCTAAATCTGCAGAATTTGGCAGCCGGTGCTGTGCTGAAGGGGTGGAGATGTTAACATGTAAGGTTGGTTTCAAATCTGCAGAATTTAGAGGACTGTTGACACCCTGAGTTGTGTTTAAAACCTGCAGGAAAAGTCTGCAGAATTCATGCTATAATTGCAGTTTTCAGCGGTGAAAGTAGAAGAAATTCTGCAGAATTTAGACAACTGTTGACACCTTGAGTTGTGTTCAAATGTGTTATAAAATCTGCAGAATTTAGAGGACTGTTGACACCATGAGTTGTGTTTAAAACCTGCAGGAAAAGTCTGCAGAATTCATGCAATTGCAGATTCTTTTTTAACAGTTTTCAGCGCTGGAAGGAGAAGAAATTCTGCAAAATTTAGACAACTGTTGACACCCTGAGTTGTGTTTAAAACCTGCAGGAAAGTCTGCAAAATTCATGCTATTGCTATTTTTTCTTTTTTACAGTTTTTTCAGCAGTGAAAGCAGTTGAAAATCTGCAGAATTTGGCAGCCTGTGCTCTACTAAAAGGGTGGAGATGTTAACATGTAAGGTTGGTTTAAAATCTGCAGAATTTAGAGGCCTGTTGACACCCTGAGTTGTGTTCAAATGTGTTTTAAAATCTGCAGAATTTAAACAACTGTTGACACCTTGAGTTGTGTTCACATGTGTTTTAAATTCTGCAGAATTTAGACAACTGTTGACACCTTGAGTTGTGTTCACATGTGTTTTAAATTCTGCAGAATTTAGACAACTGTTGACACCTTGAGTTGTGTTCAATTGTGTTTTAAATTCTGCAGAATTTAGACAACTGTTGACACCTTGAGTTGTGTTCAATTGTGTTTTAAATTCTGCAGAATTTAGACAACTGTTGACACCATGAGTTGTGTTTAAAACCTGCAGGAAAAGTCTGCAGAATTCATGCAATTGCAGATTCTTTTTTAACAGTTTTCAGCGCTGGAAGGAGAATAAATTCTGAAGAATTTAGAGGACTGTTGACACCTTGAGTTGTGTTTAAATATGTTTTAAATTCTGCAGAATTTAGACGACTGTTGACACCCTGAGTTGTGTTCAAATGTGTTTAAAATCTGCAGGAGTTCACGCTTCTGCAGACTCGGTGTGGCCCTGATAATCCGCCCGTTGTTGTTGTTGTTGTTGTTGTGCATGTTTTTGGAGAATCTGTCCGTGTGTTTTCTACAAGTTAAAAGCATCCTCGTCATCGCTCGCATATAGAGGCTGAACTTAACGTTTTTGGGTTTCTTCTGTTTGTTGTTTCATGTTGTCGGTACCGTCACACAGCTCCCACGCGGGATAGTAACCTTCTCAAATGGTTTTAACCCTTGTGTTGTCTTCCCGTACACCGTGAACTGGTTTTTTGGTGTGTTTTGGTGTTTTAAGCGCCCAGTGTGGCCTTCCAGGCAGGTTAGGTTAGTGGTTAGCTGCCTGGCAGGCGACGCTGGGGGCTTAAAACACCTTTTTCAATGTTTTTTTGACTCCTTTTTGTCACTTTTTTCTCACTTTTTTCAACGTTTTTTTAAATACATGGTCAATAAACGTAATTTAAATGACATAACTATTTTTTTTTGTTTAAAAAAACAGAAATTTTAGGATTTTTTTTGGACTGATAGTTAAGATCAGAGGATCACTGTTTATTTCAAATGCTATAAAATTGGGGAAAAAAAACACAATTCAATGAAAGTTATTATTAATTTTACCTGTTACATTACAGAGCCACACACACACACGCACACACACACACACACACAGAGACACACACACACACACACACACACAAAGACAGAGACATACACACACACACACAGAGATAGACAGACAGACACACACACACACACACAGAGATAGACAGACACACACACACACACACAGAGATAGACAGACACACACACACACACACACAGAGATAGACAGACACACACACACACACACACACATACAGGCTTCCATACAGTGTCCATTCATGTTATTGTATTTATTTACATATAATTTGGTTTAATATTCCCTCTGAATGGTGATATGAGAATGGCTCCGATCTGACAACACCAGGGTTAATGTTTGGGAACGTTGTTCATGTTAAATTGTTCCCCGAGACTCGTCGGAGAGTTTTTTAAATCTAAGCTGTTCCCTAAACGCCCAGAATCATCTCACGTTAGATTTCTCTCTCTGCAGTTGGTATATTTCGGAGGAATGCTTTAATAATCTGTCTGTATGAATGATGCTAATTGAGTTATTAAAGCCAGACCAGACCAGAGCCGGTACCCTAGGGGAAAACATTTGGGTTTTTTTCTACTTTTTTTAGGTTTTATTTCCAACGTATTTTTTCAAAATCGTTTTTGTCGCTTTTTTCAAAATCGTTTTTGTCGCTTTTTTCAAAATCGTTTTTGTCGCTTTTTTCAAAATAAAAGATTTTCTACGTTTATAAAGTTTTTGGCACTATTTTTAATTTATTTTCAACGTTTTTTTCCGATAATTGAAAAAAAATTTAAACATTGTTTTTTTTTGTCAAAGTTTTTGTCGCTTTTTTTTCAAAATAAAAGATTTTCTACGTTTTTTTTTATAAAGTTTTTGGCACTATTTTTAATTTATTTTCAACGTTTTTTTCCGATAATTGAAAAAAAATTTCGACATTGTTTTTTTTAGTTTGTTTTTTTTAAGTTTTTCTCGCTTTTCTCAAAATAAAAGATTTGACTTTTACACGTATTTTTAAACTTAAAAAGTTTTTTGTGGTAAGAATTCAGCTGTTTTTTTGTCACTTTCAACATTTTAGTCTTTTTTGGAGATTTTCTAGAAGTTTTCTTTTTAACATTTGTCAGGTTTTTCCCCCCCAAAGTCTTGGTCGCTTATTTAAAACGTTTTTTTTGACATATTAGGCTGTTTTTTCGAAGTTTTCTCTATTTATTGTTATTGTTATTGTTTGTCGCCTTTTCCAAAAGTTTTGTGCGTTTTGTTCAGACTATCTTTAACTGGTTCTCCAGCTGATTTTTGTCACTTATTTTCAACATTTTAATCAAAAAGTTTTTCCCAACATTTCTCGTGTTTTCTCAAAGGTTACTGTACGTTGTTATTGCAACGATGTCGTTGCATTTTTTCAAACTTTTTTACATTTTTGGGGCTTCTTTATGTCAACTTTTCCTACGTTCTCTGAGGTTTTTGTGGGTTTTTATGCAAAGTTATTATGACTCGTTTGCCTTTGTGTCTCGGGGGGGTGGGGGGGGGTCGGCTCTGGCTGCGTCTGGTGCTGAAATATGAAATGCCAAAGTTTAAAATAATAAAAATACAAATATATATACACACACACAAAAAACAAAGACTGGAACTGAAACTGTGGTACCTGCTTCACCACGCGTTTGTCCCGGGACAACCAAGCATCTCCAGACACTGCTGGGGGGCTTTTATTTTGAAATTCTCCTCTTTTCAATTTCAAAATAAAAGCCTCCCGGCAGGTCTTGGAGATGTTTTTGGTTTTTGAAGGACAGCGACTGGGAAGCAGCTTTCTCGTGTGCACTATCTGTCTCGGACACTTCGCCATCACAGCGTTAATTTATGTTAAAAACAGACGAAAAAACTAAATGTGAAAAGGGTTTCTATGCAACGTGTTTCTTCCTCTTTTCAACGCTTGAATTATTGCACACACTCACACACACACACACACACACACACACACACACAGAGACACACACACACACACACACACACACACAGAGACATACACACACTACACACACACACACACACACAGAGACACACTCACACACACACACACAGACACACACACACACACACACACAGAGACACACACACAGAGACACACACACACACACACACACACACACACACACACACAGAGCACACACACACACACACACACACACACACAGTGCCTTCTGACCTTTGACCTCTCGGCGATGATTTGTATCAGCGAGGAAAATTAATCACTTTAGGTTTTTTTTTACAAACTGATGTTAAACCATGTTGTGTGTTTGTGTGTTTGTGTGTTTGTTAACGTCTCAATTGTAAAATAACAAATAAGCCTATATATAAATATATATAAATATATATATATATAAATAAATATATATATATGAAATACCAAAAAATCTGAATTATTCTAATAAAAGAGCTTGTTTTATCAGATTCTGTTGTCTGTGTTTGCTTCTTCTTCTACACCACATGTGTCCAACTCGAGGCCCGCGGGCCAAACCTGGCCCCTCGCAGACTATAATCACAATACACAATACACTTTGGCCCATCTAGTTTTGCCACTTTTTCCAACATTTCTGTCACTTTTTCCAAATTTTTGCCACTTTTTCCAACATTTTTGTCACTTTTTCCTACATTTGTGTCACTTTTTGTCATCTTTATCCAACATTTTTGTCACTTTTTCCAACATTTTTGCCACTTTTTCCAACATTTTTGTCACTTTTTGTCACTTTTTCCAACATTTTTGTCACTTTTTGTCACTTTTGGCAGCCTGTGCTCTGCTAAAGGGGTGGAGATGTTAACATGTAAGGTTGGTTTAAAATCTGCAGAATTTAGAGGACTGTTGACACCCTGAGTTGTGTTTAAAACCTGCAGGAAAAGTCTGCAGGATTCATGCTATTGCTATTTTTTCTTTTTTACAGTTTTTTCAGCAGTGAAAGCAGTTGAAAATTGCAGAATTTGGCAGCCTGTGCTCTGCTAAAGGGTGGAGATGTTAACATGTAAGGTTGGTTTAAAATCTGCAGAATTTAAAGGCCTGTGTTCTTTCACTTTCTCCAACATTTCTGTCACTTTCTCCAACATTTTTGTCACTTTTTCTAAAGTTTTTCTCACTTTTTCCAACATTTTTGCCACTTTTTCCAACATTTCTGTCACCTTTTCCAACATTTTTGTCACTTTTTCCAACATTTCTGTCACTTTTTGTCACTTTTGGCAGCCTGTGCTCTGCTAAAGGGGTGGAGATGTTAACATGTAAGGTTGGTTTAAAATCTGCAGAATTTAAAGGCCTGTGTTCTTTCACTTTCTCCAACATTTCTGTCACTTTCTCCAACATTTTTGTCACTTTTTCTAAAGTTTTTCTCACTTTTTCCAACATTTTTGCCACTTTTTCCAACATTTCTGTCACTTTTTCCA
>JABUOV010000138.1:47500-57500 GCA_025617405.1 Perca schrenkii | reverse complement strand
CAAAGTTTTTGGTGCTTTTTCCAAAG
Organism: Perca schrenkii; assembly: GCA_025617405.1. Taxonomy (NCBI): domain Eukaryota; kingdom Metazoa; phylum Chordata; class Actinopteri; order Perciformes; family Percidae; genus Perca; species Perca schrenkii. The sequence continues at coordinate 57,474 of JABUOV010000138.1, read as the reverse complement.
TTTTTGGTGCTTTTTCCAAAGTTTTTGATGCTTTTTCCAAAGTTTGTTGGTGCTTTTTCCAAAGTTTTTGATGCTTTTTCCAAAGTTTGTTGGTGCTTTTTCCAAAGTTTTTGGTGCTTTTTCCAAAGTTTTTGGTGCTTCTTCCAAAATGTTTGGTGTTTTTTCCAATTTTAAAATTTTAAATTGTCTGAAAAAGTAACAAAAACATCAGAAAGCGCCAAAAACTTCCATGAAAGTGGAAAACATTGAGTAAAGCGTAAAAAACGTTAAAACAAAGTGCCTTTTAAATGTTAAAAGAAGCATCAAAAAAACGTTGGAAAAAACTGTCTGTCTCTCTCTTTGTCTGCCTGTTTGTCTCTCTCTCTCTTTCTCTCTGTCTGTCTGTCTGTCTGTCTCTCTGCCTGTCTCTCTCTCTGTCTGTCTGTCTGCCTGCCTCTCTGCCTGTCTGTCTGTCTGCCTGCCTCTCTCTCTGTCTCTCTGCCTGTCTGTCTGCCTGTCTGTCTGCCTCCGTTCCTCTCCTCTGAGTGCTGGTTTGGCGCCCATCTACAGCTCTATGAGTCTGAGTGAGCGGAGCCAGCCGCCCGATGCTGACAGTAAACACCGATAAGAGAAACAAGCCGGAGGAGAATTCCTCTCTTTCATTCCTGAGGCGCGTTGAGATCCACATTCCTCCTCTTCCACACACCGACACCGAAACCTGAGCCTCTGAGCAAGGCATGCTTCCTGACAGCAGGCTGCATCATGGAGCCAACAGCTAGTTCTACTGCTCATGTCCAGTGGTGATACCCACTAGGATCACTCCAGGATCTCCACAGACCCCCTTAAACATGCCTGACACACAACTACATACTTTGCTTCATATTTGCTTCATATTTTGACATATTTTGATATATTTTGTCATCTGTGTTTTTCTTCTTCACATGAAGGCGACATGCCTTGCTCATTTATATATATATATATATATATATATGAGCAAATATATATCATATATATATATATATAAATATATCAAAATATATCAAAATATATCATATGTAGCAAGTATGCATATACAGTATATATATATATCATATATATATATGTATATATATATATATATATATATATATATATATATACATACAAATATCTGCAATAAAATGACAACATCTTTCTAAAATAAAACCAAAAAACGCCCTAAAAACTGTGTTGTGGGGCAGCAGAGTGTTATGAACTCAGTCTGACAGAGGACATGTTTGTTCATATATGTTTGTGTCCACCATGCAAGGTGGGGGGGGGGCAGAGTTCAGTGTTGAGTTTACACAGGGAGGGTTTATTACCCCCCCCAAACCCTACTACAGCCCCCCCCAGCCCCTCCTACTAGTAGCCTAATGTTAGTGAGGTTGCAGACTTTTCAAAATAAAAGCATTAGCGTAAGAGAAAGACTAGACCAGAGAAAGGGAACCATTATTTGAATTATTAAAAGTTAAAGATAATTAAAAAAAGGCAAAAAGAAATGACAAAAAGTTGCAATAAAAAAGACAAAAGAAGTCGAGAAATTAAATGAGAATTTTTTTGGGGGGGAAATAACAAGAAAAAGAAAATTTCCCATACAAAGAAAACTGCGACAAAAAACTTTGAGAAAGTGCAACAAATGTTGAAAAACTACAAAAATTTCGAAAAACAACAAAAATGTCGGAAATGAAATACAAATATCGGGAAAAAAAACTACAAAAAGTTTCAAAACAAAATACGACCACAACATGCCCCCCCCTGATAAAGACAGGAACATGAGAAATGTGTCCTGGGGCAGCAGAGTTTATGAACATGTTTGTTCATGTATGTTTGTGTCCACATGCATGCAGGGTGGGGGGGGGGCAGAGGTCAGTGTTGAGTTTACACAGGGAGGGTTTATTACCCCCCCCATCCCCTCCTACCACCCCCCTCCCTCTAGGTCAACGGTTAAAGTCCTTCGGTCAGAGCAGAGCCATTTAGCAGAGGAGCGTCTGCTCACTGTTTGCTCAGGGCCGATACCGGGGCAGATACTGGTGCAGTTACTGGGGCAGATACTGGGGCAGATCACCATCACAAAACTCCACCAGACTCCATGTAAATAATCAGGACTTTTAGCGTGTATAGAGCCAGCATATCTCTACCAGACTCCATGTAAATAATCAGGACTTTTAGCGTGTATAGAGCCAGCATATTTCCACTGTTCCAACAATCACCACTCTGGTTTGGTTGAAATAAACCAAACCAAATATGCTGGCTCTATACACACTAAAAGTCCTGATTATTTACATGGAGTCTGGTGGAGATATGCTGGCTCTATACACACTAAAAGTCCTGATTATTTACATGGAGTCTGGTGGAGATATGCTGGCTCTATACACACTAAAAGTCCTGATTATTTACATGGAGTCTGGTGGAGATATGCTGGCTCTATACACACTAAAAGTCCTGATTATTTACATGGAGTCTGGTGGAGATATACTGGCTCTATACACGCTAAAAGTCCTGATTATGTACATGGAGTCTGGTGGAGAAATGCTGGCTCTATACACACTAAAAGTCCTGATTATTTACATGGAGTCTGGTGGAGATATGATGGCTCTATACACGCTAAAAGTCCTGATTATTTACATGGAGTCTGGTGGAGATATGCTGGCTCTATACACGCTAAAAGTCCTGATTATTTACATGGAGTCTGGTGGAGATATGCTGGCTCTATACACGCTAAAAGTCCTGATTATTTACATGGAGTCTGGTGGAGATATGCTGGCTCTATACACGCTAAAAGTCCTGATTATTTACATGGAGTCTGGTGGAGATATGCTGGCTCTATACACGCTAAAAGTCCTGATTATTTACATGGAGTCTGGTGGAGATATGCTGGCTCTATACACGCTAAAAGTCCTGATTATTTACATGGAGTCTGGTGGAGATATGCTGGCTCTATACACGCTAAAAGTCCTGATTATTTACATGGAGTCTGGTGGAGATATGCTGGCTCTATACACACTAAAAGTCCTGATTATTTACATGGAGTCTGGTGGAGATATGCTGGCTCTATACACGCTAAAAGTCCTGATTATTTACATGGAGTCTGGTGGAGATATGCTGGCTCTATACACGCTAAAAGTCCTGATTATGTACATGGAGTCTGGTGGAGATATGCTGGCTCTATACACGCTAAAAGTCCTGATTATTTACATGGAGTCTGGTGGAGATATGCTGGCTCTATACACGCTAAAAGTCCTGATTATGTACATGGAGTCTGGTGGAGATATGCTGGCTCTATACACGCTAAAAGTCCTGATTATTTACATGGAGTCTGGTGGAGTTTGATTTATCTGTCTAATCCTAACTCTGTGTCTGAAATGCTACGTTTTAGCACCTGTCTCTTTAAGCCCCGCCCCTCCTAAAAAAAAAGCCCAGTCTGCTCTGATTGGTCAGCGTGTCCAGGTGTTCTGCATCTCTGCTCCGTCATTGCAGCCGGGGAATGACTGTAACAGAACTGTAGCGACATAGAAATAGTATAGTTAGTACATCACAACTGTACACACACACACACACACACACACACACACACACACACACACACACACACACACACACACACACACACACACACACACTGTTAAAACAGTTGTTGGGTGAAGTCCAGTGGGGGATTAATGCTGACAGCGTTGTAATGTTTTCATTCAGTCCCAAACTTTCTGGGCTCGTTAGTCTGTGATTATCTTAGTCCTCTTCTGTCCACAGGAAGAGTTAGAGGGGGGTGTGTGTGTGAGTGTGTGTGTGTGTGTGTGTGTGTGTGTGTGTGAGAGTGTGTATATATATATATGTGTGTGTGTGTGTGTGTGTGTGTGTGTGTGTGTGTGAGAGAGTGTGTATATATATATATGTATGTGTGTGTGTGTGTGAGAGTGTGTATATATATATATGTGTGTGTGTGTGTGTGTGTGTGTGAGAGTGTGTATATATATATATATGTGTGTGTGTGTGTGTGTGTGTGTGTGTATATATATATATGTGTGTGTGTGTGTGTGTGTGAGAGTGTGTATATATATATATATGTGTGTGTGTGTGTGTGTGTGTGTGTGTGTGTGTAGAGTGTGTATATATATATATATGTGTGTGTGTGTGTGTGAGAGTGTGTATATATATATATATGTGTGTGTGTGTGTGTGTATATATATATATGTGTGTGTGTGTGTGTGTGTGTGTGTATATATATATATGTGTGTGTGTGTGTGTGTGAGTGTGTATATATATATATGTGTGTGTGTGTGTGTGTGAGTGTGTATATATATATATATGTGTGTGTGTGTGTGTGTGTGTGTATATATATATATGTGTGTGTGTGTGTGTGTGTGTAGTGTGTATATATATGTGTGTGTGTGTGTGTGTGTGTGTGTGTGTGTATATATATATATATGTGTGTGTGTGTGTGTGAGAGTGTGTATATATATATATGTGTGTGTGTGTGTGTGTGTGTGTGTGTGTGTGTAGAGTGTGTATATATATATATGTGTGTGTGTGTGTGTGTAGAGTGTGTATATATATATGTGTGTGTGTGTGTGTGTGAGAGTGTGTATATATATATATGTGTGTGTGTGTGTGTGTGAGTGTGTATATATATATGTGTGTGTGTGTGTGTGTGTGAGAGAGTGTGTATATATATATATGTGTGTGTGTGTGTGTGTGAGAGTGTGTATATATATATATATATGTGTGTGTGTGTGTGTGTGTGTGTGTGTGTGTGTGTGAGAGTGTGTATATATATATATGTGTGTGTGTGTGTGTGTGTGTGTGTATATATATATATATGTGTGTGTGTGTGTGAGAGTGTGTATATATATATATGTGTGTGTGTGTGTGTGAGAGTGTGTATATATATATATATGTGTGTGTGTGTGTGTGAGAGTGTGTATATATATATATATGTGTGTGTGTGTGTGTGTGAGTGTGTATATATATATATGTGTGTGTGTGTGAGAGTGTGTATATATATGGTGTGTGTGGTGAGAGAGTGTGTATATATATGTGTGTGTGTGTGAGTGTGTATATATATAGGTGTGTGTGTGTGTGTGTGTGAGAGTGTGTATATATATATATATGTGTGTGTGTGTGAGAATGTGTATATATATATGTGTGTGTGTGTGTGTGTGTGTGTGTGTGTGTGTGTGTGTGTATATATATATATATATGTGTGTGTGTGTGTGAGAGTGTGTATATATATATGTGTGTGTGTGTGTGTGTGTGTGTGAGAGTGTGTATATATATATATGTGTGTGTGTGTGTGTGTGTAAGAGTGTGTATATATATATATATATATATATATATATATGTATATATGTGTGTGTGTGTGTGTGAGAGTAGTGTATATATATATGTGTGTGTGTGTGTGTGTGTGTGTGTGAGAGTGTGATATATATGTGTGTGTGTGTGTGTGTGTTCACCCCTGTGATTGATAGCATTGTTTAAAGCCAGGGAGGCTTTGGAAAGCTCTGCTATTGTTTCAGCTCTTGGCAAGAAGACTGCTTTAGAAAAACAAAACGAGAGCAAGGGGGAGGAGGGAGGGAACGAGTGAATAAAAAAGAATTAGAAAACAAAACAAGGGTTGTCTTCACCCTCACTGGTCTGACACACACACACACACACACACACACACACACACACACACACACACACACACACACACACACTGGTCTAAAGGCTGAGGTCTCGATGGTGAATCTGATAGTCGCCCGCTGGGATTCCTCTGCATGTCCTCCAGTACTGGAACACCATCCAAAACACACTCTCACACTGCCACTGCTGACCAAACCACACACACACAGACACACATACACACACAGAGAAAGAGACACACACACACACACACACACACACACACACACACACACACACACACTACTTACCCTAACCTTAACCCTTACCCTAACCTTAACCATCACAACTAAATGTCTAACCTTAACCCTTACCCTCACCTTAACCATCACAACTAAATGCCTAACCTTAACCCTTACCCTAACCTTAACCCTTACCCTAACCTTAACCATCACAACTAAATGTCTAACCTTAACCCTTACCCTAACCTTAACCATCACAACTAAATGTATAACCCTAACCCTAACCCTAACCTTAACCCTTACCCTAACCTTAACCATCACAACTAAATGTCTAACCTTAACCCTTACCCTAACCTTAACCATCACAACTAAATGTCTAACCTTAACCCTTACCCTAACCTTAACCATCACAACTAAATGTCTAACCTTAACCCTTACCCTAACCTTAACCATCACAACTAAATGCCTAAACTTAACCCTTACCCTAACCTTAACCATCACAACTAAATGTCTAACCTTAACCCTTACCCTAACCTTAACCATCACAACTAAATGTCTAAACTTAACCCTTACCCTAACCTTAACCCTTACCCTAACCTTAACCATCACAACTAAATGTCTAACCTTAACCCTTACCCTAACCTTAACCATCACAACTAAATGCCTAACCTTAACCCTTACCCTAACCTTAACCATCACAACTAAATGTCTAACCTTAACCCTTACCCTAACCTTAACCATCACAACTAAATGCCTAACCTTAACCCTTACCCTCACCTTAACTATCACAACTAAATGCCTAACCTTAACCCTTACCCTAACCTTCCTAACTCATCACAACTAAATGTCTAACCTTAACCCTTACCCTCACCTTAACCATCACAACTAAATGCCTAACCTTAACCCTTACCCTCACGTCAACCATCACAACTAAATACCTAACCTTAACCCTTACCCTAACCTTAACCATCACAACTAAATGCCTAACCTTAACCCTTACCCTCACCTTAACCATCACAACTAAATGCCTAACCTTAACCCTTACCCTCACCTCAACCATCACAACTAAATACCTAACCTTAACCCTTACCCTAACCTTAACCATCACAACTAAATGCCTAAACTTAACCCTTACCCTAACCTTAACCCTTACCCTAACCTTACCCATCACAACTAAATGCCTAACCTTAACCCTTACCCTAACCTTAACCATCACAACTAAATGCCTAACCTTAACCCTTACCCTCACCTTAACCATCACAACTAAATGCCTAACCTTAACCCTTACCCTCACCTTAACCATCACAACTAAATGCCTAACCTTAACCCTTACCCTAACCTTAACCATCACAACTAAATGCCTAACCTTAACCCTTAACCTCACCTTAACCATCACAACTAAATGCCTAACCTTAACCCTTACCCTAACCTTAACCATCACAACTAAATGCCTAACCTTAACCCTTACCCTCACCTTAACCATCACAACTAAATGCCTAACCTTAACCCTTACCCTACCTAAACCTTAACCATCACAACTAAATGTCTAACCTTAACCCTTACCCTACCCTTAACCATCACAACTAAATGCCTAACCTTAACCCTTACCCTCACCTTAACCATCACAACTAAATGTCTAACCTTAACCCTTACCCTAACCTTAACCCTTAACCTAACCTTAACCATCACAACTAAATGCCTAACCTTAACACTTACCCTCACCTTAACCATCACAACTAAATGTCTAACCTTAACCCTTACCCTAACCTTAACCCTTACCCTAAACTTAACCATCACAACTAAATGCCTAACCTTAACCCTTACCCTCACATTAACCATCACAACTACATGCCTAAACTTAACCCTTACCCTCACCTTAACCATCACAACTAAATGCCTAACCTTAACCCTTACCCTCACCTTAACCATCACAACTAAATGCCTAACCTTAACCCTTACCCTAACCTTAACCATCACAACTAAATGCCTAACCTTAACCCTTACCCTCACCTTAACCATCACAACTAAATGCCTAACCTTAACCCTTACCCTCACCTTAACCATCACAACTAAATGCATAACCTTAACCCTTACCCTCACCTTAACCATCACAACTAAATGCCTAACCTTAACCCCTACCCTAACCTTAACCCTTACCCTCACCTTAACCATCACAAATAAATGCCTAACCTTAACCCTTACCCTCACCTTAACCATCACAACTAAATGCCTAAACTTAACCCCTACCCTAATCTTAACCCTTACCCTAACCTTAACCCTTACCCTCACCTTAACCATCACAAATAAATGCCTAACTTTAACCCTTACCCTCACCTTAACCATCATAACTAAATGTCTAACTTTAACCCTTACCCTCACCTTAACCATCACAACTAAATGCCTAACCATAACCCTTACCCTAACCTTAACCCTTACCCTCAGCTTAACCATCACAACTAAATGCCTAACCTTAACCCTTACCCTCACCTTAACCATCACAACTAAATGCCTAACCTTAACCCTTACCCTAACCTTAACCATCACAACTAAATGCTTAACCTTAACCCTTACCCTCACCTTAACCATCACAACTAAATGCCTAACCTTAACCCTTACCCTAACCTTAACCATCACAACTAAATGCCTAACCTTAACCCTTACCCTCACCTTAACCATCACAACTAAATGCCAAACCTTAACCCTTACCCTAACCTTAACCATCACAACTAAATGCCTAACCTTAACCCTTACCCTCACCTTAACCATCACAACTAAATGCCTAACCTTAACCCTTACCCTAACCTTAACCATCACAACTAAATGCCTAACCTTAACCCTTACCCTAACCCTAACCATCACAACTAAATGCTTAACCTTAACCCTTACCCTCACCTTAACCATCACAACTAAATGCTTAACCTTAACGCTTACCCTAACCTTAACCATCACAACTAAATGCCTAACCTTAACCCTTACCCTAACCTTAACCATCACAACTAAATGCCTAACCTTAACCCTTACCCTCACCTTAACCATCACAACTAAATGCCAAACCTTAACCCTTACCCTAACCTTAACCATCACAACTAAATGCCTAACCTTAACCCTTACCCTCACCTTAACCATCACAACTAAATGCCTAACCTTAACCCTTACCCTCACCTTAACCATCACAACTAAATGCCTAACCTTAACCCTTACCCTAACCTTAACCATCACAACTAAATGTCTAACCTTAACCCTTACCCTCACCTTAACCATCACAACTAAATGCCTAACCTTAACCCTTACCCTCACCTTAACCATCACAACTAAATGTCTAACCTTAACCCTTACCCTCACCTTAACCATCACAACTAAATGCCTAACCTTAACCCGTACCCTCACCCTTAACCATCACAACTAAATGCCTAACCTTAACCCTTACCCTAACCTTAACCATCACAACTAAATGCCTAACCTTAACCCTTACCCTCACCTTAACCATCACAACTAAATGCCTAACCTTAACCCTTACCCTCACCTTAACCATCACAACTAAATGCCTAACCTTAACCCTTACCCTAACCTTAACCATCACAACTAAATGCCTAACCTTAACCCTTACCCTAACCTTAACCATCACAACTAAATGCTTAACCTTAACGCTTACCCTAACCTTAACCATCACAACTAAATGCCTAACCTTAACCCTTACCCTCACCTTAACCATCACAACTAAATGCCTAACCTTAACCCTTACCCTAACCTTAACCATCACAACTAAATGCCTAACCTTAACCCTTACCCTAACCCTAACCATAACCTAATTATAACCCTAATCCAAAAAACCAAGTCTTAACCCTCAAACAGCCCTTTAAAGTCGTGAGGTCCAGCATTTTGGTCCCCACAAGGCTGTCAGGACCCCACATGTATACTGGACTCCTGGTTTTTGGACCCAATGAATATAGTTAAACAATGAACACACAAAAACACACACACACACACTCTGTTAAAACTGTTAAAACACTCTCACGCTGCCACCGCTGACCAAACCACAGCTATCCGTGCCCACCCCCCAGCCGGCCAGCCCCCCCTGGAAGAAACCAAGGGGATGGAGCAGGAAAAAATAAAATACACCCCAGGAATGTACCAACA
>JABUOV010000138.1:17500-20000 GCA_025617405.1 Perca schrenkii | reverse complement strand
CATACTACTCTCTACTGTTGTCTCTCTACATACTACTCTCTACTGTTGTCTCTCTACATACTACTCTCTACTGTTGTCTTCTACATACTACTCTCTACTGCTGTCTCTCTACATACTACTCTCTACTGCTGTCTCTCTACATACTACTCTCTACTGTTGTCTCTCTACATACTACTCTCTACTGTTGTCTCTCTACATACTACTCTCTACTGTTGTCTCTCTACATACTACTCTCTACTGTTGTCTCTCTACATACTACTCTCTACTGTTGTCTCTCTACATACTACTCTCTACTGTTGTCTCTCTACATACTACTCTCTACTGTTGTCTCTCTACATACTACTCTCTACTGTTGTCTCTCTACATACTACTCTCTACTGTTGTCTCTCTACATACTACTCTCTACTGCTGTCTCTCTACATACTACTCTCTACTGTTGTCTCTCTACATACTACTCTCTACTGTTGTCTCTCTACATACTACTCTCTACTGTTGTCTCTCTACATACTACTCTCTACTGTTGTCTCTCTACATACTACTCTCTACTGTTGTCTCTCTACATACTACTCTCTACTGTTGTCTCTCTACATACTACTCTCTACTGTTGTCTCTCTACATACTACTCTCTACTGTTGTCTCTCTACATACTACTCTCTACTGTTGTCTCTCTACATACTACTCTCTACTGTTGTCTCTCTACATACTACTCTCTACTGTTGTCTCTCTACATACTACTCTCTACTGTTGTCTCTCTACATACTACTCTCTACTGTTGTCTCTCTACATACTACTCTCTACTGTTGTCTCTCTACATACTACTCTCTACTGTTGTCTCTCTACATACTACTCTCTACTGTTGTCTCTCTACATACTACTCTCTACTGTTGTCTCTCTACATACTACTCTCTACTGTTGTCTCTCTACATACTACTCTCTACTGTTGTCTCTCTACATACTACTCTCTACTGTTGTCTCTCTACATACTACTCTCTACTGTTGTCTCTCTACATACTACTCTCTACTGTTGTCTCTCTACATACTACTCTCTACTGTTGTCTCTCTACATACTACTCTCTACTGTTGTCTCTCTACATACTACTGTTGTCTCTACATACTACTCTCTACTGTTGTCTCTCTACATACTACTTTCTACTGTTGTCTCTCTACATACTACTCTCTACTGTTGTCTCTCTACATACTACTCTCTACTGTTGTCTCTCTACATACTACTCTCTACTGTTGTCTCTCTACATACTACTCTCTACTGTTGTCTCTCTACATACTACTCTCTACTGTTGTCTCTCTACATACTACTCTCTACTGTTGTCTCTCTACATACTACTCTCTACTGTTGTCTCTCTACATACTACTCTCTACTGTTGTCTCTCTACATACTACTCTCTACTGTTGTCTCTCTACATACTACTCTCTACTGTTGTCTCTCTACATACTACTCTCTACTGTTGTCTCTCTACATACTACTCTCTACTGTTGTCTCTCTACATACTACTCTCTACTGTTGTCTCTCTACATACTACTCTCTACTGTTGTCTCTCTACATACTACTCTCTACTGTTGTCTCTCTACATACTACTCTCTACTGTTGTCTCTCTACATACTACTCTCTACTGTTGTCTCTCTACATACTACTCTCTACTGTTGTCTCTCTACATACTACTCTCTACTGTTGTCTCTCTACATACTACTCTCTACTGTTGTCTCTCTACATACTACTCTCTACTGTTGTCTCTCTACATACTACTCTCTACTGTTGTCTCTCTACATACTACTCTCTACTGTTGTCTCTCTACATACTACTCTCTACTGCTGTCTCTCTACATACTACTCTCTACTGTTGTCTCTGTACATACTACTCTCTACTGCTGTCTCTCTACATACTACTCTCTACTGTTGTCTCTCTACATACTACTCTCTACTGTTGTCTCTCTACATACTACTCTCTACTGTTGTCTCTCTACATACTACTCTCTAATGTTGTCTCTCTACATACTACTCTCTACTGTTGTCTCTCTACATACTACTCTCTACATACTACTTCTACTGTTGTCTCTCTACATACTACTCTCTACTGTTGTCTCTCTACATACTACTCTCTACTGTTGTCTCTCTACATACTACTCTCTACTGTTGTCTCTCTACATACTACTCTCTACTGTTGTCTCTCTACATACTACTCTCTACTGTTGTCTCTCTACATACTACTCTCTAATGTTGTCTCTACATACTACTCTCTACTGTTGTCTCTACATACTACTCTCTACTGCTGTCTCTCTACATACTACTCTCTAATGTTGTCTCTCTACATACTACTCTCTACTGTTGTCTCTCTACATACTACTCTCTACTGTTGTCTCTCTACATACTACTCTCTACTGTTGTCTCTCTACATACTACTCTCTACTGTTGTCTCTCTACATACTACTCTCTACTGTTGTCTCTCTACATACTACTCTCTACTGTTGTCTCTCTACATACTACT